>CM039614.1:40071448-40278135 GCA_022457205.1 Saccharum spontaneum
GGATGAAAGGAGGTACGACACCCATGTCACTTATTGGTTTTTTTGGATTGGTAGATGTGTACTGTGTGCTGTGATTAATGCACGCAAGATTTTGCAGATCAACCGAGAATGAAAGTATGGAAGGTGCTATGATCAGGTACAACCATGGAGTCGATACGGGTGGCCGGAACGAGGATTGGTGCCTTGTTCGCCGTCGTCGTTGTAGCAGGTGCGGAGTAGCCAGACATAACAGGGTCACATGCAGCCGTGCTACGGCCCGGTTCCGTCTACCAGGAAGGGTTTGTGAGAGATGTGGTCATCTGGGACCTCATAGCATCCTTTGCCCTAATACACCGCAGCCGGCTATGATGCCAAGTGCAAGGTAACTTAGTATGTTTTCTGTACACCGCATCCATTTGTTCGTTTGAGATTTGTGTCCGAGATTTGTAATTTGTATTTTGTTTCAGTACTGTCCACAGAGCTGAGGAGATGCAGGTCGGGGGAGAGGTATGTGCGCATACTACAAGCAAGATTTGCAAGTGGCATGAGCTGAAGAAGATTTGCAAGTTGCATGTGGATGTACTCATTCAGATTAGTAGTATGGACTGATACTAAATGATGTTTTATTAATTGGTTAGTGTGGGCAGATACTAAATGACATTTAGTATGTGGATGTACTTACTTAGATTATTATTATGGGTTGATACCAATTCAGGTTTTATTAATGAGATTTATATGGATTGATACTAATTAGATTTAGTATGTGGATTAACTGAAAGAAAGCAGAGGCATATGCAAATATTACCTCGGTAAAGTAAAAAGTGTTCAGATGCAAAAATAATAAGAATTAGTAACAATTCTGAGAAGTATGACATCATACTATGATGGTATTATTATTAAATTGTAGGGGATTGTCAATTAGTATGGCCTCATACTCCTAAAATCAGATGAGTATAGTGTCATATCGAATCTGAAAGATAAAGAGATAATATGTGCAAATTAAATCATTGTGTCACAGCCAAAGAGAAACTATCTTGTGCTGGTATCATCCAAGGCTGCATATGCATCAGTACCTCAACTTGAGTGGCAAATGTGTTGTTGCTGTAGCAAACATGACGGCGATCACGGAGTTGTGAACAAAATTATTAAAATTAGGTAGATACTGAAGTAGTTTAGACAAATAATGAGGGTACAAAAAGGTACCTTGAGCTTTCCAAAAGATGGGAATGGAAATCGATTATGTAAGATCATGTCTTTCTTTATGAACTCATCCATGATTTTGTCGTCATATGATCTGATGCGAGGAAAGCAGTTGTGTTCAGGAGTGTTGTTACCATTTTCAAGGTTGTCCAAATAGAAAATCTGTAACAAATGTTAGAAATATGAATATGTCAGACATATTCATATTATGGATGACAATAACAAAGAAGGATACAGTTTGTATCATAATTTAGAAAAGAAGTAATTATGGTCTACCTGAAGTAATATTATGCAACCATTGATGTAGCCTGCACTTTTGCCATTTTTTAGCTTGTTATGCAGAGAATCCGCTGCAACTTTTAGCTCGTCGATGACAAACTTTGCCCCGTTATAGTTTTGCACATTTTCAATGTCAACCAAGGCTGTCATATACCTTGTTGATATGTGACTGTTGAGAGAAACTGGGGCTAAAAAAATGGTCACAAGGACCATTATGAGTGCAGTTTTGAATTTGGTAACCATCGGACAATCAGGTTTCTTGTATAAAATACCGGTGAGGAATGGCAAGGTGATTTGCTCAAATGATTCCTTTCCAAAAACATTGCAGATATATTTTTTCATTGTAACCACTTCTTGATGCGTTGCAGGTACTATGGGCTTTCCCTCACATGGAATTCCCAGGATCAAGTTGACATCAGGTTCTGTCAACTTGATTTCAGATCTAGTACCAGAAAGTAAGGTACAGTGGAAGCAGCCATGCAGCAAAATCCTTATTTGACTTGTGGATATTATGGTACTTGAAACCTTGGAATCCCATGTCTTTAATCAGCTGCAACCTAGTTTCATCTTCTATGCTACTGAAAATGTCTGAAGTCAATATAGGGGAACTCCTTGTGTATACTGTACCTTCTCTAGATTTCCTTGCTTTATTACTAGCACTCTTTGATCGTGGAGTACTAGCATTGGTTGCTGTGTTTGGTCGGGGGATCCCATTTTTCCGGCGAACAAGTTGCAATGCTTTGGTAAATGCTGATCTTTTTGAGCTTGAACCACCTGATCCGTTGACAGTTGATGGTGTTTTCCCCATCTTCAATGAAAATAAAAAAATGGTTATACAGAAGTCAAATAAAATGTCAAATCTGAGAAAGTATGCAATGATACTCTAGTCTAGTCTAAAAAGTATCAGATGATACTCTAATTTCAAAACAATCAAATTTCTGAACTCACAAATTGGCAATAGATGATGCAACTACTAGAATAGCTTTTGACACATTTTGACTAACACGTGAAAGGCAGGGGTCACGACATCCTTGGCTGATACTTACACCTGCCATGATCTGTAAGCATCAGGACCGCGTGACTCACAGTACTATAGCGAACAGATGCAGATACAAGTAGAAGACAGGCAGCAGGTTGTGATCTATCTAACGAGATCAATAAATACGAAAATTGTCAATCATCAAAACATACCTGCGCCTCTCCTCTGCCGTACAGGAGTGGAGCCGAGACAGCGGCAAGCCTGCTTGTGCACAATGAAGCCCGACACCGTATGACGGAGGCGGTGTCCTGCCGCCGTGCTGTGCAGGAGTGCCCTGCCGCCGTGCCGAGAGAATGGCCTGCCCTCGACTCTGTAAGCCCCGGTGGATTAGATGAGAACGGAGGCTTATGGTTTGTTGAATCGGAGAATATTTCGCGGGATAGATCAGTTTGAACGGACGTAGACGGATAATGATTAAAAAACAATTCCTCTGTGGTGAAAATATACCGGAGTATAATGTACCATCGTCAACCATATACGTGACTTACCGGGTTCGACTTGCTCACCCGCTAAGGGAGTGCGGTACCTGAGGTATGTAGTTTAGAGGAGGAGTAACTACCTCCTGGGAGTAGAAAATTTTTTCCATATATATATATATATAGACACACCACAGCGCTATTCTACAACCAGACACAGTCAGACCCACCCGTCCAGACTCCTGCTCGAGCCAACCAGGTTGAGCCTCGTCGCTTCTCGGGCCCGTCGTCCCGCTCCGCACCGCACCCCATCCTGCCGCTCAGACCCCGAGTCCCCGACGCCTGCCTATCAGCCGCATCCAGTTTCTCGAAAAAAAATAGCGACACATCGAACCCGCCGACGCCGCCCCTGCCCTGCCGGCCCAGCGCAACCCCCTTCCCGCCGCCAGCCTACGCCCCCAACCACCGCAGGAGCCTCCAGCCGCGAGCCCAACCCCCCTCTCTCGCGCATCCGGGGCATGGCGCGGCGCCCCCCATGGACGCCCCCGACCCTCGCAGGACCTTCCCCAACCCAGCGGCAGCTCATGGAGGTCCTGCTGCCCATCCCGCTCCACACCAGCGAGGAGGCTTTGCGTTAAGCCCACCCTGCTCGCGTCCATGCCGTGGCCTCCAGGGAGCTCGAGCTCGTGCGCTTGCATCCCGCGGGTGTCCACAGAAGCATTCCATGCCATTCGTGTGGACAGCGGCTGTAGGCCGCAGGCGGAAAGGCGAGCAGCAACGCCGGTGAGCTCACACACTAGAAACCGATGACTACTACTGAATGTTCATATACCGATGATTATTGATTATTCAAATAATGAAAAAAACATTGATCAGATACTAGATACTGATGACTACTGAACATGACATACTAAGAGCCCGTTTAGTTGGCAAAAAGTGCCAAAAAAAAGTTTGCACAGTAATTGTCACATCGAATCTTTGGACGCATGTATGGAGCATTAAATATAGGTAAAAAATAACTAATTGCACAGTTTGTCTATAAATGTTGAGACGAATCTTTTGAGTCTAGTTAGTCCATGATTAGATAAATTTTACCAAATAACAACGAAAAGTGCTACAGGAACTTTACCCAACTTTTTCACATCTAAACAGGCTCTAAGGACTACTGAAGCCTACAAAATCAACTACTGACATCAAATACTAAAATCATATGGGAGCAAGTACTACTAAAGTGTGTTCGGTGCGCACCGGCGGCATCACGGAAGATATTGACAAAATACTTACAACTACTAGAAGATATTGACAAAATACTTACAACTACTAGAGTCATAGTACTAATAAAATACTTGAAGATACTGACAAGTACTTAAAGGTACTAGCAACTACTGAAGTTATAGTAATCGGTTGTACCAAGCTACGTACTGACAAGATACTTGAAGATACTGACAAATACTTAAAGGTACTGGCAACTACTGAAGTCATAGTACTGGCTATACGATGCTACTGACAAGATACTGACAAAAATACTTGAAAGATACTGATAAAATATTTGAAAAATACTGATAACTACTTAAAGGTACTAGCAAATATTGAAGTTATAGTACCGGCTGTGCCAAGCTACTGAGAAAATACTGACAAAATACTTGAAGATACTGACTATTACTTAGAGGTACTAGCAACTACTGAAGTTATACACACCGTACCAAGCTACTTACAAAAAAATACTGATAAAATACTTGCAGATACTGACAAATACTTGAAGATACTAACAGCTACTTAAGCTACTTAAAAGTACTAGCAACTACTGATATTGTAGTACTGGCTGTATTAACATACTGACAAAAAAATTTGATGAATACTAACAACTACAGTACATGAATGCACCTAATTAAACATCCTATAATTAATGTGCATGCAAACATGCAGCAGATAATGATGTGTGTATATGAAAATAAGTCTGTACATACACTAGTACATGGATAATATGCATGAGAGAAAATAGTGCTGCATCTGCATGCATGTGTAATGGAAAAAAAGAGCGTGCGTGTGTTATGAAAAAGGAGGATGCATCTGCATGCATGCGGCGGCGATAGAGAGAAAGGAGGATGCAAGTCGGGCATAGGAGGTGGACCCTGCATCTAAAAAACCGACGTGGAGCAGCGTTGCATGCGTATGGTCACGTGGGGCAAAAAAACGTAAGCATGTTTTCACGGGGGGACGGGGCATACCACGTGTGGACCAGGAAAGAGCGAGCGTTACCGCGAGGGGCGGGTTGGACTACGTGGTTCGGTTGAGTTGGTTGGGGGCCGCTGCAAACAGGCACGCGCGGCGGGGTGGAAAGAAAGCTGGCTGGATCGCGCGAGCGCCAGAAGGAAGCTACTAGTTTGGTGCGTTGGATGGCTCGTGGTGGTGGTGTAGAATAACTATTCTACACCTAGGGTGTAGAATAGCGCGTATATATATATATATATATATATATATATATATATATATATATATATATATATATATATATATATATATATATATATATATATATATGAATGTTTATTTTATTTTTTGTTATTAATATTTTTGAATTAACAGTAGCTTGAAGAGGAGGTAGCTGCTTGGGAGGCTTTGTCACAGAACCTCCTAATTATGATGGCCCACATGTACCTGTCATTGTCATAATGACCTCTGACAGTCGTACTTATGTTTCTCATAACTTAAAAGGTCTGCTTTCCTCCGAACGGGATCCAATCATAGGAGTATTGCAATATTACAACAGTTTATTCAAAATATCAACAGAGTAAAGTAGCGGAAGTCTTACAATAACTTAAGTTTACAAACCAGTTTCCAAACCTCAAACCTTATGTAGCATTATTACAAACCAGTAATAAAGAAATACCAGTAGTAACTTTATTACAAGCACACAAACAGGATGCCTTGCCCAGAGGCCACACAGTCTACTCTCGTCACTTTCTTCAGCCACAACGGTCATGCAACAAGGCTCAAAGCAGACTTGTTCATGAACCGTACCTGCAACAAGGGGTTCAACAAACCCTGAGTACGAAAGTACTCAACAAGACTTACCTGACTAAGAAAAAGACTCCAAGGACGTGCTAGCTTTTAGGGAATCAAGGTACGGGTATTTCAGAATCAAATTTTCTTTTGCAGAAAAGCTTACTAAAGTAGGTCCTTACATTCAATATTTTACTTTTACCATTGATGGTTCATTAACCAATTCTAAGTGATCCTAATCTACATCAAAATAATTATCATCAAGACCCTTCTCATTCTTTCTTTCAATTCCAATTCTTAACTACGATGTTGGTGCAAGGCCAAGACTCCTTTCTCGTGGAGCAACGACGATTCGAACCGCTTCATTTACCCATCCGGGGATTCCTAACCACACGACATATGTAGAACTGAATCTTGCATATATCAACTCTTACCCGAGTAACCCAAAACCAGAACGTGTCCATCGCTACCCGAGAGCACAGTACTCCTCGAACCCGGCCCAATTCTAGCCCCGAGGGTACACACTACTCTCATCATCTCTCCACTCTCAGTGCGAGGTTAGACGTTCTCGTAATGGACTAGTCGAAGTAAGGCTTACCCGACATGGGTACATGGCTAGTACTAATAAAAACTCCATGACGCGAGGGCCAACAACGTACTGTCCTTAACTGATAAGGCGGAAATAATATATTGAGACTCATTTCCCAATGCAAGTTAGTAGTGACCAAACTACCCTCCCGATATTACAAGTTCATTCTCATATTTCAATATTCATTAAGTATGTCGTCATGGCCAAGTAAACATTCATTTAAAAAGCTTAACTCATAAGCATAGCGAAGCATACTACGTATTTTCAGTAAAACAGGTATCAAGGGTGATATCGCAATAATCAAGGATGATAATGCATCAATTGGGTTATCACTCAACTCCTAATTACTTAATGCAGTAACCATAGTAATAATAATAAAGATTTGTAAATCTCAAGGTATGGTTTAAATGCACCGGGGCTTGCCTTGCTCTGACGCGACGACTGACTCAGACTCGAGGACTCCGACTTCCAGTCCAGAACCCACTGACGACAACTCTTCTTCGGAGGCTTGCTCGACAACTTCAACTTTTTCGAAAGCGGGAACTATACGAGTATATAACAAGCTTCAATATGATGCTCAATGATAAACATGATGCTTGATGATGATATGCCACAGTTTATGACTTAAGTACAACTTTCCTTCGCGGTACAGTCGCAAAACAATAAAACCTACTAACTAATAGCGATTATTTAAGCGGTACTAAGGTTTCTTATTAAACATGCTACTAACGAGCTTAATCATAAAATTAAGGTGCCAAAGATCACCAAAGATTAGTGACCCAAGGTCATCACTCAATCAAAAGGGCACACCACACTTAAAGTTATCATTTTAACATTTATTTAATATTTACTTAATTAGGGCATAATTAATATTTGATCATACTTCATCTAAACCAGCTTAAACTTTTTCTATGGATTAATCATGACCTAAAACAGTGTCAAAATAAATTTCATGATTTTTGGATTAATCATTTAATTATTAAAATTCATGGAAGTTGTATTTAATATTTAATGGAACTAATTAAATATCCTGCACAAAAAAAACAAATTTAGCATGTAATATTTTTCCTAGGTAGTTTACACCTTGAAAAACTTACACAAAATTTTTCATAATTTTTGGAGCTCTACAGAATTTTTAATGAAATAAACAATTATCAGTACTATTCACATTTTGAAAAAAGAAAAACAAAAACAACTCGGGCCGACTCCCTTCCCTTCTCTCCCTGGCTCGGCCCAACCGAGCGGCCCATTACACCGCGCCCGCGCCCGCCTGCGCTCGCCCACACCCGCGCGGCCTGCTCGCGTGCGATCGGCCCAGCAGTCAGCCTAGCCTAGCTGCACCGCACGCTCGCCTTCTTCCTTCCCGCTCCCCTCCGTTCTCTCCCGCGCTCGGCCATGGCGCTACGACGGCCGGCCGATGGCCACGGCCCCGACGATGTAGCTCTGTCTAGCCTACCACACGCATCACGATCTACACCACCTACCGCACTCCCATGAAGACCCTACTTCCTCGCAAAGGCCATGGAGGAAGCCGCAGCTGACCATGGCGTCATAGTGGCCGCGGTGCCCGGCGACCCGACGATACAAAGTGTAAATGACCAAATTGAAGGGGTGGGAAGCACTAGTGGCTCACCACGAGCTTAGACGGGCAGTTGGTGGACGCGGAGGAGCACTGGATATGGCTGACCACGAGAGGCGGCACGGCGGTTCGGATATGGCGACTGCCGCTCCGACGAAAACTTGGAGGTTCCGGCGTGTCTCCCCGTGCGCTGGACAAAACAGCAAGCGCATGAGCAAGCACGGTTAACTGGGATGCTGGAAAGCGATGTTGAAATCATTAGCTCGGGTTGCACCGAGCTGACCACGGTGGCGGAGCTCACCCGGGACGACGGTGACCCGAGGTTGAAGACGACGGCTCCCCGGCGATCCCGAGCAGTAGCGGCTACATTGAGAGGCGCAAACGGTTCGCAAGATGATGGCGGAGCTATTGGCAAGATGGAGAGGGCTGCGGTGGAGGAGAGGGCGAATTTCGCCGGCGAGGTGAAGACGGTGGCGACGACAGTGGCGAAACAGGACGGCGACAGTGGCGATGGTGGGCTTTATATGGAGCTGAGAAGATAGAGAAGAGGCTGGAGAGCGCGAGGCGATTCAATTGGTCGCGGTGGCAGACTGGAAGACCGTGGAAGCGGCCAGCGCGATTCGGCGGCTCGCCGGCGCCCATGCCGCGCGCTGCCCGAGCGTGATTCGTCGGAGTACTGTAGCTCCCCCCCAAACTGTTCCAATTCAAACTGTTTTTCACAAATTAGTCCCAAATTCATGTAACAACTTGAAAAATTCCCAAGATATGAAATCTTCATAATTTTAAGCTTTACGAGTTTTGTATTGAACACTTTTTCAAATTCGAACTAGATTTTGAAATTTGAGTTTAAATTCAAAAGGGGACACTTTTTGGAAATTTGGTAATTTAGAAATTACTTAGATTTTACATTAAAACTTCAGAAAATCCAAACACCAAAGTTGTTCATCTAGCCAAGACCTACAACTTTGCTATTTGAACCATTTTCAAATTTTGCCTCCATTTTGAAAATTTGAGTTTGGGGACAAAAAGGGCTCAAATCTGAAATTTGCTTATTTTCAAAATTGCTCCACATTTTACACTAAAACTTTGAAAACTCAAAACACCAAAGTTGTAGCCCTTGAAAAGTTCTACAAACTTGGTTTTAAACTTTTTCCCAAATTCTGCTTAGATTTTGAATTATTTCAAAAGGGGTAAAACAGGGTTTTGGAATTTAGGGTTTTCGGAGGAATTTTCAATTGAAATTTGTTGCTACCTTAATTGGTGATTACTTAATGATCAAACCATAATCCAAGGGCATCATTTAGACAAGCATGACATGGTTGACCAAATGCCACTCTTGGTTGACCAATTTAGCTTTTGAAACTCTTTTAACATTTCCCCAAATTTGAATTTAAATTTGAATCAGAAAACTCGTGACAAGTTTTTGGATTCCAACTCGAACTCAAACTTGGAGCTTCATTTTATGTGTTGTACTTGAGTTCATACCCTACACTTGACACTAGTGTGTAACACAGTCACACACCTCAAATTACGCAGGGCATGGATTAAGTATTTGCGGTGGTATTCGAAATTAGGATTTTTGGTTCGGATCACACCACTGAGAAGCACATCAAAACTAGAAATGTAAACTCATTTTAGTTAATGCATAACAGGGTTGACCTAATCATAGATGCTTTGCGATGCATTATGATGACATGGCAGATTAATTAGCAACTATAACACCCGGGGTGTTACAGGCTTGAGACAGGGCAGCCGATGAAGCTGCTGCATAAATGGAGAGTAGCCTGCCTAGCTAGTCTCTTAGTCTGCTACTCTCTCTCTCTCTCTAACAAATTATAAGTCATTTTAGGAGAGTCAAAACATTTTAAGTTTGATCAAATTTATATAATAAGATAATACAGAGTAGCATTTATAATATCAAAACAAAGTATCATTAGATTCTTCATTAATTAGATATATTTATTAGTATAACTATTTGATGTCAGAAATCTTTGTATTTCTCTCTATAATTTTAGTCAAACTTAATATGCTTTGATTCTCCAAGATTTTTTAAATGACTTATAATTTGAAACGGAGAGAGTAATTAAAAATTCTACAACAAGTAATAGCAGTACGACTCATTATCCACAGTTCCATGAAGCCTTGCGAGCCATTGCCAATACCACGGCCGGGCACGCACACGATCACCAAAATGCATAAAAAGCAGGCTTTATGCTGCAAAACGACGTTACCTATGAGCCTATCCTCTCCCTCCTCCAGCTCTCCTTTATACTTGCTTGAACATCGATCTGATCCACACAAACTAGTAATACAAAACTAACCAAATCATTGCCCTAAAAAAAGGTCACCAAATCATTCACCCTCATTCCTAATAAACCATGATACGGTATAATAATGGTATATATGGCCAAACAATTAGCAAGCGACAATCTCAAGCATGTTCTTCACAGTTTTGTTTGTTCATTTATCGTACAAAATAGTCCCACATCATTATTCGGTATGCTCCACAGGTCCCAGCGCCACCGGGAGAGCCATCGCCGTCGTTCCAGAATCTGACGCTAGTACTTGAAACCACGTACCGCGACAGACGAAAGCAACCAAGCGCGTGCGTCCAGCGTCCCATCGATCATGTTCATGTACACACTTCACCCGCCGCGCGCCATCCTCTCGACGCCCCGCCACAGCCGCCGCGTCTCCGCGAGCGGGTCCTCGGCGGGCAGCTCGGCGCGGCAGCACGGGCAGGTGTTGCGCCGGGCCAGCCAGCGCAGCGCGCAGCGCCAGTGGAACCGGTGCCCGCACGGCCTGAGCCCGCACACGCCGCCGCGTCCTCCGCGAGCAACCATCTCCTCCCGGCAGATGGCGCACGGCGCGCCGTCCCCCGCCGCTGGGGGCAGCGCCAGCACGGCGGCGTACGACGCGGCCCCGCTCCCCTCGCCGTCCTTCGTCGTCGTACCACTGTCGCCAGCTGCCACCGCGCATGCGACCTCCGCGAACCGGCGGCACTTGGCGGCCGCGTCCACGTACGGGGCGAGTGCGGCCCAGGGCGTGGCGCCGAGGCCAGAGACGGAGAGCGCGGACGCCACCATGTCGTCCACGATCACCGCGCGCCAGTCGACGGGGGAGGGGCTGGCGGCCGCGGCCGCGGCAGCGGGGGAGTAGGAGTCGCACATGGCGAGGAGGAGGAGCGCGGCGTCGAGGTCGGACGGCTGGAGAAGGAGGTGGTGGTCGGGGCAGAGCACCGGGAGGAGCATGAGGAGGGAGCGGAGGAGGGCGCGGCCGAGCAGCGCGGCCTTGGCGGGGAGAGGCATCGAGCGAAGCCGCGCGAGCGCGCGGGCGAAGTGCGGCGGGGAGAGGAGGAGAAACGCGAGGCGGGATCGCAGCCGGCGCGCATCGGCGGCCAGCGCCCGCGCGAGGCCGGCGAGCTGCGCGGCTGGAACATTGAGGAGCGCCGCCATCAGGGTTTCCGTGGACGACGGCGTCGGCGGCGTCTGGCCATGGCTGTCGCCAGCGTCCATCGGGATCGGGGTGATAGAGAGTGGAGTGGGAAGTGGAGTGAGCTGGTGGGAAACGCACACACTTTTTGCAGGGTGTCGGTATTTATGCCTACCGGGGTTTTGGAGGGCAATCGAATGCGTCTCGGAACTTGTGTAAATCTACTCACGTGTACAGTTGTACTGCCATAGGATGATTTTTTTTCACTAAAATAACACTCCAATGGACAAGCAATGCAAGCAGCCAGAAGTCAGCTTTCAAGGAGATGAAATTCCAGATGCGTCAGGTTCACAGGCATGATGGCCGCAAGAACATCTCCTTCCTATTTTAATGTTAGTGAAGAATACATAACGAAAACAGTGACTGTTGTTCCCGCGACATTTTCATCCAAAGAAGACTAATCTCCGTGTAATTAACGACAAAATGTACAAGCATCTCTATAGTACCAGATCACATCAGATTTCTACGCGTTCGGCACTGCCATGATGGCAAGAGCCTCCCTGTTCTGCCCCAGGATGTTGAACACCGTGGCGGCGATGTGGGACGGCGTCAGCCCAGCCTCGGCCAGCTGATCGGCCGGCGATCCATGGTCGATGTACCTGTCAGGAAGCACCAGCGGCCGCCACTGCACCACCCAGACAAAACACAAGTTCATCACTGGTCAGCCAGCTGAAGATGGAGTTCGGAACGAATGTTTCATTATCATTAGGGCGACGATCGACGGACTGACGGAGCAGCTAGCTAGCGTCGTAACTTGCCTTGAGTTTGCCGTCGAGGAGGCCGTCCAGGGCCATGAACTGGGCGACGTGGGAGCCGAAGCCTCCGATGGAGCCTTCCTCCACGGTGATGAGCACCTCGTGGGACTTGGCCAGGCTCCTGATCAGGGCGTGGTCCAGCGGCTTACAGAACCTCGCGTCGGCGACGGTGACCATGAGGCCGTGGCGCTCCACCAGGGACGCGGCGGCCAGGCAGTACTGCACTGCCGTCCCGTACCCCAGCAGCGCCACCCGGTCGCCCTCCAGCAGGATCCTGCCCTTGCCGACCTATATTATATATGCCGATTATATAACAAAATTGAAGATCCCCGATTGATAAAATCAGCAAAAGAGACCAATGTATGTACTGCAGGTACCTCGAGGGGAGTGCCTTTGTAGTTGGGCGGCAACGGGACGCCAATGCCGTTGCCTCTCGGGTAGCGGAAGCAGGACGGGCGGTCGTCGATGGCGGCAGCGGTGGCGACCATGTGGCAGAGCTCGGCCTCGTCGGACGGGGCCATGACGACCATGTTGGGCAGGCATGCCATGTAGGCGACGTCGAACGCCCCGCAGTGGGTCGGCCCGTCCGCGCCGACCAGCCCGGCCCTGTCCATGGCGAACCGCACCGGGAGCTTCTGCAGGTCGACGTCGTGCACAACCTGGTCGTAGCCGCGCTGCAGGAAAGAGGAGTAGATGGCGCAGAAGGGCTTGAGGCCCTCGCAGGCCAGGCCGGCCGCGAACGTCACGGCGTGCTGCTCCGCGATCCCGACGTCGAAGCACCGGCTCGGGAAGCGGCGGAGGAAGTAGTTGAGCCCCGTGCCGCCGCCCATGGCCGCGTGGATGGCCACGATCTTGCTGTCCTGCTCCGCCTCGGCGATGAGCGACTCGGCGAAGTAGTTGGTGTAGGACAGCGTCTTGGCGGGGGACTTGAACTGCTTCCCGGTCGCCGGATCAAACTTGGCGACACCTGCACGCACCGCACGCATCAAAGCCAGAACGACCAAGATCACGCACAGATCGATCGATACGGTACGATCTGCTAGTAACATAACAGGCAAACAATGGCGTGCTCATGTCTTCATGTGGTGCGTGTGCGTGTACCGTGGTACTTGTCGGCGGCTCGCTCGGCGTAGGGGTAGCCGCGGCCCTTCTCGGTGACGACGTGGATGAGGACGGGGCCGGTGGTCTTGGTGCTCTTGACGTCGTTGAGGATGGTGATGAGGTCGTCGATGTTGTGGCCGTCGACGGGGCCGATGTAGTAGAGGCCGAGCTCCTCGAAGAGCGACGAGCCGGGCCCACTGATCATGCCGCGGGCGTACTCGTCCACCTTCGCCGCCAGCTCGTGCACTGAGCCGCCGATCTGCTTCGTCACTCCCTGCACACGCAAGCATGCCAACGGTCGGTCGGTCAGAGCTGCAAACCTGGGCCGCCGATTCCTTCTACAATCCTTCTCGGCCCAACAAGGATGGTCAGCCGATTCCAGGAAAAAGTCCACTCCCCCCCCCCCCCCCCCCAAAAAAAAGTCCGCCTTTTCTCCCTAAGCTCCAAAACCGGACAAACCACCTCCTTCAACTTTTGAAACCATGCGTTTTACCTCCCTGACCCGGTTATAAGCGGTTTTGAAGGCGGTTTCGTCTTTTTCTTTTTTTTTATTTATTTTGGCTGAATCTTTGAAAAATCATAGTAAATCACAGAAAAATCATAAAATAGAAAATCCAATTTTGTTGGACTCCACATGAGTTGATCTACACAGTGAACATATAATATGGTATGTTTTAGTACAAAGTTTTTGCTGTAGATTTTAATCTGTTCTTTTCTGTAATTAATTGAAATAATTTATAACTGCAGTTTCTATGGTCCAATTGTGGTAAAATTTTTATGGTAACCTAATTATTGTATAATTGAATTGTAGTAAAATTTCATACTCAATCTATAACTAAGTTATACATGATCCAATGAATATGAAATTTTACTACAATTCAAGTGTACAATAATTAGGCTACCATAAAAATTTCACCACAATTGAACCATATAAACTACAGTTATAAATTATTCCAATTAATTACAAAAAAGAATAGATCAAAATCTACCGCAATAACTTTGTACTAAAGCATATCATATTATATGTTCATTGTGTAGATCTACTCATGTGGAGTATAACAAAATTGGATTTTCTATTTTATGATTTTTCTGTGATTTATTATGATTTTTTAAAGATTCAGCCGAAATAAATAAAAAAGGAAAAGACAAAACTGTCTTCAAACCGCCTATAGGCTACGGAGGTAAAACGTATGATTTTAAAAGTTGAGAGAGGAGGTTTGCCCGGTTTTAGAGTTCAGGAAGGAAAAGTGAACTTTTTCCTTCCTTCTACAATCCTTCTCAACCCAGCAAGAATGGGCCGCTTAGAGCCTAGCCCAAGCATGAGTATTTTGAGACGATGAATTAAACTATTTCTAGAGTCAACTTGTAGCGATCCATCCATCCATCCTTGCAGCTTTGTTTATAGTGCAAAGATTGCCTAGTGGGCACTACTCGAATCTACAGATTGTTGCTAGTATACGCTGCATCATCGCCAGACTTCTGGTGGTGAACATGTGTCCATGCATGGCCCCTAGAAGAAGATTAGTGCACGTCACTCTGCATCTTGACGCAGCTTATTTTGGCATGTTCTGACAAGTTTCATTCAGGCGCTTTCGTACGACAGATTCAAGAAACTCCAAAGCTCGTGTTTCGCATGGTTGGTGATACTCACACGTACGTTACGTCTGCTGCTTACCTGCCTGATGATGCCCAGCTAGTTGACAATTTCCCATTTGATTCCTAATTATGGGCCTGTTCATCTGACTTATAATCCGTCTTATTCAGCTTATTTTTTTAGCCGGAACAGTATTTTTTCTCAAAAAAATCAAACAACAGTGTTTTTCAGCCGGCTTATAATTCCAGCCGAACGGGGCTGGTGAGTTTATCTTAATTTGAATAATAAAAAATATATATGCACGATACGAATTGCTACTGCTTACTACCATTTCACAAAAAGAAAAATCTACGCGCTGCCGTGGCGTGAGAATGAGTCCAGCTCGGAATTTCATTTCAGCCGTGTTTATGTGCACCACTCGCTGCTCTTAACGTGAGTGACGCGTGCCTAACCGGACCGTTGAAGGTTTGTGCGGCCAGGACAGGACGTACCTTGGCCACCTCTCTGAGCTCCCTGAGCGGGCGGCTGGACTGCAGCTTGCTGAGGGCGCTGCTGAGCGCGCCGACGGGCGGCACCGGCCCGTCGAGCGTGGCCGTGGGCAGGGACACCTGCTTGTTGTCGTTGAGGATGACGATCATGTCGGAGTCCAGGTACCCGGCGTTGTTCATGGCCTCGTACGCCTGACCCGCCGTCATGGCGCCGTCGCCGATCACCGCCACCACGTTGTTCTTGCCGCCCTTGAGGTCCCGGCCCACCGCCATGCCCAGCGCCGCGGAGATGGTGGTGGAGCTGTGGCCCGTGCCGAAGCAGTCGTACTCGCTCTCGGCGCGCTTCGTGAACCCCGCCAGCCCGTTGGTCTGCCGCATCGTCGGCATCTTGTCGCGCCGCCCCGTCAGGATCTTGTGCGGGTACGACTGCAACCATCACCATAAACAAATAAACAAACAAAGGCCGGACGGTTAGCCTGTGTCCGCGACCTGCCCGGCACGCTCACATGGAGCGCACGTTACCCAGCAGAGCGAGCGCCATTGGCGGCTGTGGCGTACCTGGTGGCCGACGTCCCAGAGGATGCGGTCCTGCGGCGCGTTGAAGACGTAGTGCAGCGCGACGGTGAGCTCCACCACGCCGAGGCTGGACCCGAGGTGGCCGCCGGTCTTGGACACGTGGAAGATGACGTCGGACCGGAGCTCGTCGGCCAGCTGCCGCAGCTCCTTCACCGACAGGTTCTTCATGTGGACGGGGTAGTTGATGGTGTCCAGCAGCGGCGTCGGCGGCCGCTGCGAGTAGTACTCCGCCTCGCGCTCCGACAGCGACGCCGACACGCACGCCGGCCGACGCCGAGGCTGCACGCAGCAAGCATTGGCCATCAAATTAACCACCAGAGCTGAACTGAAGCACGCGCGCAGACAAGCCAAGGAAATTAAGCCTGCGTGATAAAGCAGGCAGAGGATATTATGCTTACCCTGAGAGGCCTGGCCTGGAGCGACTTGTGGCCATGGAGCTGCTCGGCCGCCGAAGCGAAATGGGAGTCCTGATGAGCAGGCACGGCGAGGAATCCCCTTGGAACAGAGAACGTCGTCGACAGCGCCATTGCTTCCTCTCCTCCTCCTGCTCAACTCAAGAATGCAACAGGTTCTGCCAATGGTGGCAAACCAACTGTTCGATCGATTTCCTCAAGAACTAACCCACCAAATGCTAGTGGTGAGCTTGAGCTGCGAGCTAACAGTGGCACTGACAGTGCACGGAGTGCATGAACGATGAGGTGATTTGGAAAGTGGCGCGAGAGGGAGGGGGAGTGTGGAGGCGCCGGGGATGCGCCTGCCTATAGCAGTAGTGTGGCGGGTCCGGTCCGGGTGCTGAGGCCTGAGGGGATGCGGGATGGCGATAGGGGAGGGCGGGAGGCCGATAAGGGGAGTGTGGGTGACCACGGAGGTGGGGAACGCCATGGCCGCGCGTGTGGCTGGAATTCATTCGCCTGTGCTGCAAGTGCTCGCTTTTTTTTTTTTCTCCTTCCCGCTGTGTCCTCGCGCATCGAGCGACCGGCTGGAGCGAGAGGAATGGGCGTCCTACCAATCTCGCACCCCATTGGGCCAGCTCGACAAAGTATCACGAGACGATAATATGGGATAAGATACAATCAAAGAAATATCAATTATGGACGAGTGAGGAAGGAGCTGCAAAAAAGTGTATAGAGAAAGGATATTTTTTCCCATACAACTATCGTTGGGGAAATGGTCACACCGTGCTTTGCCCACACCCATACCTACATCTTCATTCCCATAATTCTACACCACCTCTGTCTATTTGCCCATCACCAATGGAATAATAACCAAGGCCTCGTTTGGACGTTATTGGATTCACCTCAATCCATATGTGTTTGGTAGAATTTAAGGGTATCTACAACAGATTACCTATCTCTCATATCCTAAAAGTCTATATAGGTGGTGTAACATTTTCTTCTTCTCCAATAAATTACCAATACCTTAAAGTTGAGAAGGGTGTGGATCCCTACATTTGAGGGTGAGGGGGATGGATTTTGAGTAATTATTTCAAACTTTTGGGTATTAAGGATAGAATAAGTAATCTGCTGGAGCAACAACAATTCCCTATATAATATGATTTGGGTGCCTCTCTAGACACGGCACGCATGCGATGGGATATTGAGTCACGCACAATCTGAAAATTGATCTCTGATAGTTGCATCACCGACATGCAAATACAGAAGTAGAAATTACCATGAAAAATGTTCTTAGTTGTGAGAGAGTGTATTCCTCATGCTTGCATTCCTTGTTTCAATCCCCCGATATGGATACATGCATGACAACATCCATCACTGGGATGGGAAACAATGTTGTTGCGTGATAAATTGAAGCAAGGTTGAAATGTAAGAGGAAGATAGGATATCATAAACTTGAACAAAATGAAATTTTGTATGGAAGCTTAATTGAAGAATTTTAAGTTAGTGTTGCATGTCAAGCTGAACTTTTATATTGCTAGTTAAATTGCTCGACACAATGCGAACATATTTTAATGTGGTTTTACTTTTAGAATTATTTTTTTTAAAAAAAGAGCCTCTATAATATTATTCCCAAATTACTACGCTATAGAAGTTAGAATTTTGCATTATTAGACTTCCAAAGTTTTAGTTAACTGGTCTCCAGATGCTAGACGATCCATTGATCCTATCTCGGTTTGGCGTTGCATATGACTTAATTGCTCCATTATTGCAGATAGATCCATTGCATATGCTTCATGGTTGACTTATCTCGATAGTTTATTTAATTTTCCGCTATGATGATGCCAACAATATCAAAATGTGTCCTTTTTTATTTCTTCTCTTTTGCTTCTTCTACGCACTGCTCAACTATGATCATCTATGGTTTACTTTGATCGCTCTTCTTAGCATATATGGTCACTAGGTTTGTGAGCATCTACAATTAACTGCATGTTCGATTTTCTTCACCTCTTATTTTTTATTTTCGATATCCATATACATCAAATAAAGGAAGGGGGAGTCTCATGTTTGCTTTTATTTGTCATTTTCTTTTACTTGACCCAAATACAACAAAAACACCACTATTCCTTGTTCACCATCACACTCTATCACAGTTGAAACACTATTAATGGCGACGACAAGTGAAATGGCAAACAGCTATCGTACCTGTATTTTAACCACTCTCGATGCTGGCCTCCTTTAGACTATCCGCACTCATGGACCTCTATATTCATCCTCTAAAAGGAATATTTCATCTTAGTCACCACAAAATATACAGTTTCCTCGCATCATCCATCCTCTATATCATCCTCTATCCACTGTGGGGTCTACTTGTCACTTTATCTAAATATATCCATGTGACATCTTGTTTTGAAAAATTTATTGTCACGAATTTAATGGTGTAATAAGAATTTACACCCTGTTCGGCTGAGCTTATCAGCACGGCTTATCAGCCGTGGAACAGTGTTTTTCTCTCACAGCAAAACAGCCACAGCCGGCTTATAAGCCGCAAAAACAACCTGCCGAACAGGGTGTTAATTTGGTGTTTTGGTTTGTGAGTTATAACATTTTTTATATGAAAAAAGGTTGAACACGTTTTTCTAGACGCACAGTCTCTTTCCTACGCGTGCGCGCGCCGTGCTCTCTCGCGCGTGGAAGGAACAGTACCGCACTATATTTGGAGGATGCGGATCGGTTGCAGACCGTTTACAGTTCCCCGCTGCAGAGCTTTTTTACTCTATATCGGTACTCTATGTTGGTTCAGTTTCATTTACCGTGCCCCGGTGCGGGTAGTCTTACACTAGATAATCTTCACCTTGTCACCACCTCCATCCATCTTCAGTTCCGTCAATATCCTACCCACATTTGTTACAAGTTCTTCTTTCAGATAAAGACGATGTTACAAGTTCTTTACGCTCTTCTTTCTTTTAGGTTTGATTCAAAGACACCAAGTTGTACTTACTTAGCTCCTACTACAACATCGTGTTCTTCCACAACTCAAGCACCTAGAAATGATGATGCCAAGCGTCCATGCCTCCATCTTTTCAACATGGTGCATGTCCTGCTCCATGGCTCCATTCTTCTACCATTCTAGGGGTAGAGAAAAAGAGTTGAGGGGGCCACCATGAGCCCACATGCTGGGGCTGCTGTAGCACGGGCTGGTCCTAAGAATCCCAAGAGAAAATTAGAGGAAAGGAAGAAAACGTAGTAAACTTATTAGATTACGGAAGTAGATTCAGAATCAAATAACTAGAGGCAAAGCCCACCACCTATGCTTGGTGAATCTCTTTTATGTACACAAAATTTCACCATATATTCACCAAGAAATTTTGTTGCGTGCATGTTAATTAATAGTCTATGGCCTCTCTCTCTCTTTGCTCCAACCTGGGTTTGAATTGGTCCATAGGTAAACAACATAAGAATGGTGGGAGCATAAATAGAATGACTTGAGGGGGGAAAGAGAGAAGACGCATTGGACTTCTCAAAATCACTGAGGTTTGATCCCATGCTTGTTTTCGTGAGGAATGCTATCCTTAGAAGTTTTGACATTTTGATTTGTTTATTTTGAAGGAATGTTTATAGTCATAATTACCAAGGATTGGAATCCCTCAATCCAATGCAGGCCTTACGTACATTGTGGTGGTTCTATCGATTAAGACCTTGTTTAGATGAATATGTATCCACCTCAATCCACATGTGTTGGAGTGAAATAAAATGAAATTTAGTTTAATTTCACTCCAATCCACTTCAACGCACGTAGATTGAAATGAATACATGCGCATCCAAACATGGCATAAGATGTTAATTTGTCCCACACGTACTTGTCAAATCCCGTATCGGATGTACTCCGTACCAAGTAGTAGTAACCAATTCGACGTAGATGCATTGCATTTGCATTTGCATCTACGCCGTCGACGTGACAAGAAGCCGAGCCCGGCAGAACGAAGGTCCGTGCGCTCCAGGGCAGCGCCCGGCGTTCGAGGACCCGCGCGGTGGCAACCACGGCGATAGATGTCGCCGCGTGGCAGCGTGGGCGGCGGGTCACCGGGTGCCTGTCGCCGTCACTACTGTCACTAGTCACAGCCCGAGAGGCGCGCGCAGGTGTCGCGGCGGGATCGGCCGGTGCCCCCCGCGCACGGACGGTGGGTCGTCGTCCGTCGTGCCGCGCCACTTCGGCGCACCGCGCCGGCCGGCTCGCGCGCACTGCCGCGCGAGTGCGACGAGACGGCCGGGCCGGTCGAGCGCGTGGTGGGAGCTAGTGCGGGCCATTCGCGCGCTGTGCGCATTGCTGCGGCGATGAATGGTCGCGTGGACCCTGGCCGACGATACCAACGCGTCCGGATCAACAACCACAACCAGGTCCTTGTCGCGAGCAGCGGTGGTGGCACTACGAAACGAACTCTATCGAAGTGTCGTGTCCAGAACATTTCTCTGAGGTTTTGGATGTCCTGGCTGGGCTTAGATTTCACCGTCAGTCAGTGGAGCATCTGTGCCCCCAATCAGCAAGCGTACCGAGTACCAGAATCGGTAGGTTAGGTGTACGTGCTCTGCTCTTTTCGTTCACGCCACGGGCGCCTCCCTCAAAATGCTCGTAGCTCGCAGCTAGCTAGGCTTTCACCGGTGACCGCTGATCGAGCACCCACAGACACACGACCGTGCGCCCGTCCACTTGTGAAAAGTTGGACTTTGAAAGTACACAAATGTTCGCTCAGAAAGTATATGCCCGGCTGCGTCGTGTACCTCGTGTTCTGAATGAAGGGGGAAAAAGAAAGGGCGTACGCGGTGAGCTTCCTGTTCGTGCCACTGCCGATTCCGGGACCGGGGGAGCCGTGGCGCGGCCAACTGCAATGCTCTGGGCACATTTTCGTCACCAGAGGAAACTCTACCGTCTAGTAGTTGCGTATCTGCGTTCTTGTGACAGGTTGACAATGCCCAAGCAGCAGGCGAATAATAACCTGATCAGACTCGAATATATAATCTCAACGGGACATCGACATGCACAGGGCCTCGCACTGCCGCGCCGCGTCGAAATCGCGTCCGGCTCCTACTCCGACGAATCGATGCACGACGTCGGACGGCGACGTGGAAAAGGCGTGCCCCCTCACTTCCGCACCGGGCGGCACCCCACGCCCCTGCGTGCGTCCCTGCCGAACCCGCCGTCCCAGTGAACATGGTCTGCTCAGACTCAGACGCGGGTGACTAGAAAAATGGGAGCCATGGTTGACGGCCTCGCCGTGAGCCGGGCTAGATGCACTCCATGTCTCCATGCCATGAACCATCATCACGCACATGCGCCGCTCGCTCCGGCGGCTAGCGGATCGCATTCGCTTCGCCGCCAACTTGACCGGGAGGCGAAGGGAATGCGGTGATGTCTCCGGCTGCGGCTGCAGGTTGGCAGAACGGAACGGGCGTAATGTTTGGCAAGGCATCTTTCGTTTTGTTCGACTCGCCGATTCTTTTTCTAGAGAGGGCATCTGTTTGTGTTTGGCGTTGAGGCAGCACCAGTTTTGTCCAGCGCACTCGATACCAAGTTGTAAACTTAAATAGCCCTGATTTCGCACACCTCAGCGGCGGCCATCAAGGACCGATCACAAACTTGCACCAAAACTTCAATCCTGACCTTGTAAAGAAATATGAAACCCTGCTGGAAGTAGCAACATCCGTTCTTTCTTTTTTTCAACCTCCAACACATTCTCAACATTACATTTGAGCATCAAACCAAAATCACTATAACAGAAACTGTATCTTGATAGTTGCAATCAAGGGCACAACATGCATATTTCAAAATGGCGGGACAAACTTCAATCTAAATGAAAAATATATGAAGAATCTCATAACAAAAAACTAGCAGTTAGCGACCCAATGAGCCTTTGCACAAAACTAAAGGCATCCTTCAGAAGCTTAGGTCAGACATCTTGAAGAAAATATATGATATGTATGTATCACAGCACAAGGTGGAACAAAAACAAACAAACGACCCATTATAGAATAGTGTACTTCAAGCTCATGCCATGGAGACTTTAGCACCACCACTGAAGCCAAATCGTTGTGGATGCAACTCAGAAAGACAAGCAAGCAGGATCGATAATTCTACTATATAGTATATATATAAAAAAACAGAATCATCAGCATTCGTCAATATTGCACATGCACAAATTGGAGCAACATGCACAAAGATGACAAATTCGAATAGTAAAAGACGCTTAACCACTCCTACTTTAGTCAGCATGAAAGCACCACTTCAATTTTGTATGTAAGTTGCGGTACAAACACCATATACACTGGTATGCAAATTGTACCAAGAACCCCTGAGGGTCAAAATAGAATCCTAGTTAATATGATATGTTTAGGGTCTTCACAGTCTAAATGAACATGCCATTTTATGCTACCTAGTTTCAAACACTGCTCTCATCAGTCATCACGAGAAAATTGGCCAAACCAACGGCCTGAGAAAACTCAATTGAATGTTCACTAAATATACAAGGAAGAAGAAAAGGAACTTCAAATGGGAATCACAATTGATCTCATGTGCATAAATCACTGGAAATACACAGTACTAACATATAGGAAACTCCTGCATTTTCTGGACAAAACACAGGTTACACAACGCGAACATAAACATGGTATATTCTTTTAACCTCTTTTTCTGGACAAAACACAGGTTACACAACGCGAACATAAAACATTATATATTCTTTAACCTCTTTTCTGGAAGGTAGATGGAAGTATGAAACACATATACAAGTTTCAATGGGAATAGTCAAACAAGTAAAAAAAAAGAAAAGATAATAAAAACATGTGTGCCTTCTTCAGAAGGACCCCAGTAAAAACACTGTACTTGAAGCAAGAATACGCATGGCAGCCAAGCCGAACTGTGACAAAAAATCACTAGTTTACTATTATAGCAAGTAAAATATAAGAAACACCTGCATTTCAGACAAGATAGATTCAATTATCTCCCTTTTTTCATGCACAACGATTTCACAGAAAGATTACTTATCTCGGCCAACAGTCAAGGTACACAAGCTCGGTTCGATACACAAGTAAAACTTTTTCAACCAACTGCAACTGAGACCAAAACAAGAAAAGAAACAAATGACAGTTTTTACTTTTTTTTTTTATTCAATGGCCTCTTACCTACAGGGTAGGGGAAACTAGGAAGATCCTCCCCTGCAGAAAGTAGGCCACTCATATGGACGAGGTGATGGAGCAGGATCCATTGGATGGTTACTGTCATGCAACCCAGCGATGCCTGCACCATTGAGGTTCCCAGGTGTCCTTGTTGATCTGCCACCCATGAACATGGTTGACCATGTGTCCGACAGCCGCTCGCTCTTTGCTGCTGGGTTCAATAACGTTGTGTCGACGCTCCAGTCTACTGAGGTGTAGTCATAAGGTGCTGGCCCATTGGTTCTCCAATCAGAATGAGGCAATGCAGAGGACGACTCAGATGAATTCCACCCTCTAAATGCCCCGAGTGATGACGCCACAGAACGGGAAGATGATGTACCTCCAGAACTCCAGGTGCCACCCCAACCATTGGCAGCCAGCTCTATAGGATTAGAAACAAAACTTTGTTGATGGTTTGCATGTCCAAACGACCTGGCAGAACTAACACTGTCCAAACTCATATTCCTTAGTCCATGACCTAAGCCCCCATTCAACATCATATCCACACCTGATGCGCCATTTAAGAACCAATCCCTTGCAGATTGTTCTGCCGCAAACATACTATGGCTAGTGGATGGTAGGCTCTGCTTGGTACCAGCAGATTGAGGACGCTGCATTACAATTACTGACTCTCGCAAGCTTCCATTGGGCATCGAACTTTTCACCTCATTGGTTCCTGCCACATGCCGCATGTCTGACTTCAGTTGTGGCACTGCAACAGGCAAAGGAGACGATGCCACATAAGGAACTGACGGAATCGAGTTGGGATTGAGACGTCTCTTCTCAGGTTGAACAAATTGCTGACGGCCCAAATCTGGCTTAATTGGTGTTACCAGTGGCTGAAAACCTTTAATTGCAGGTTCCTTTGAACCACTACCATTCATCAAAAGCTTATAGTTTATGTCCTTCTCCTCTCTTCTCATCTGCTGAGATCCTACTGATGAAAATCCATTTGTTTGAGGCCTTGCAGGGTTCTGTGCAAGTACAACTTGCTGCTTGTTAGGCAAGCCACTTGAATCGCCAGATCCCTCAGGCTTTGGTGGGACTGCAGTTGATTCTTGCTTGTGTGTCTTCAAGACCTCCTCAGCCCTTTCTAGATCACCTTCACAGGAAACAACTGCTCTTTCAACTTCTTGCTTTGTACACTTATATTTTGCCTCCAAGCTCACAATCTTTGAAAGCTCATCAGCTATATCAATCTTCAAGTTAGCTCCAGACTGTTGATCAGCTGCAAGTTGTTGCTTAGCTTCCTCACTGCCATCAAAGTTGCAGAGCCAGGTAACAGACTCCTCAACGCAACCCTCATTCTGTATAAGGGCCATCGTTGCTTGATCTGCTGAGAAACCCATCGCAACAAGCTTCTGTGCAAGTGCCTCCAATTTTCTGGACATAAGGTATCCCTTACAACGCTCGTGCAATTCTTGGGCACGCCTCTCCTTCTGCCTTTGATGCTTCTTCTCATTTTTCTGTCTGATCTTCTCGCGTTTATCAATATCACATCCAGGAACAGAGTCTGCCCGAGACGCAGTACTGGTTGGTTTTTCCTTTGGATCTTCTGACTCACCAGAGCAGCTACCATTGTTGGAGGCACAATCGAAATCCCCTGTACCATGGGAGCTGCGAGAATGCTCATCTATTTCATCTGTATTCCTGAATTTATCGATGCCTTGGCTACCCAACAAAGAGGTTGATGGTTCCAGAACATGGAACTTTCCAGATAGGTTGTTATAAGAACTTGCAAGCATACCATTTCCCATTGGCTTTGCAGCAACCTTGGGTTGCTCTTTTGCGACTTTTGCAGCTGATCTTTCTTTTGACTTGGACTTGGATGCAGAAGGCATTTCTGACAAAGTGATTACACTGCCTACACCTGAGATGAAATTTGTACAAGAAAAAAGGTTAGCACTCTAAGCTAACATGTGTAAAGTACTGATCATCTTCTTGGCCAATGAGGGAAGTCCAATCATAAGAAATGCAGAATACCAATATCCAAATAAAAAAATAACTACAAATGTAAAGTACATATCTAACCAAACATAAGCATGCCAAACAGCTAGGCCAACTCAAACAGCTGTTTTAAGGAAACACACCATGCAACATGATGCATATTACAGCTAATCTACCAGCAAAAAAAAAAGCCTGACACCCTGATAACAAATGAATGCCATGTTGCTCGCTACACGAGAACTACCGCAGGTCTCCCATGCCAAAAAACCTAAATAAGAGACATTTTGGCTCCACTTTCATTTGAAATGCAACCTCCATCCACTAGTGATGTTTCATTTTAGTTGTTTTTCTGCAGCAAGGAAATTGTGCTTGTTTCCATCTCCCATGTCCCATAATCAAGCAACAGAAAACAACCTTACGCACATAACAACAGAACTAAAGCAAGAGATTACTAAATCGTTACAGAATCAGAGAATTCTAACACATGATATTAGCTCCGAGTATATTCGTTTATTTTCCCTTTACCATCGGATTATCGAATAAAACTAGGAATCTTACAGCTATAATATTTTTTTGAAAGACCAACTTACAGCTATTATAACCAGAATTTTGGCTGAATGAGCGTTTTGCATCTATTAGCCTCCAGAAAAACTGTGTTTGCATTCCCCATCCCTTGAATTCCAAGACCTAATCGTCAGCCAGTAGATAACAAACCAAAAATTCTGTTTTCACGAAACTCTACAGCATAGTCACCCATAGCTTCACCAGCATCCTGACACCGAGACGCCCCCTGCAAATCCCTGCGCGCCATCACCTGCGCCCCAATCGAATTCCCCGAAAACTCTCGGCGAGGGGCGTTCTCCCATGCCCATGCGCGCATGACACGCCCGCCACGGTCACCCACACCGCGCAATCACGCGATCCCCTGCAGCCCGAGCGGCCGTTCCCCGTCGGAATTCCACGGGCGGGCGGCTCCCGCCCACGCTCCAGCGAGCGTTGGCATTCCCGCGCGTCAGCGGATCAAACCATGGGGCACCGAACTCCACGGCGGAATCGAATCGAACCGAACCAGCGTGGGATCAGAGAGGGAGGGGAGGAGAAACAGAGAGCGGAAGGGGCGGGGAGACGAAGAGCTTACCCGGCGCCGAGGGAGAGGCGTAGGGTTTTGGCCTGCGGGCGGGCGGCGGGGATCGGGGGGCGGCGAGGGATTGGGGACGGGGGGGCGAGAGCCTTCTAGGGTTTGGTTGGTTGACGCGGGTGTGGTGGCCGGGTGGGGAGGAAATGGAGACGAAGCGAGACGGGACGAGGCGAGCGAGACAGCGGGCGGGCGGGCGGGCGAGCGAGAGACCAGAGACGGGACGGAAAGGAGGCCGCGCAGCGCAGGCACAGGCACAAACCGACGAGCGATCTTGCGATGCCGCACTGGTCTACTGCGTTCCGCGTGTGGTGGGGGTTGGGAGTTGGGACGGCGCGTGCGGTCCTGCGCGGGCGTGGATGGGGTGGGGGCGAGCCCGCGACCGCGAGATCCTCGAACTTTTTTTATTTTCACTTTTGTATTTTTGTTCTCTAAAATTTCGTAAATCTTGCTTATGGCGCCATGGATCCTGACGTTATTTTTGAACCGCTGAGTTCATCTACTAAAGTCTTTTTTAAATTCACCTTTAAATTATTATTAAGGAGTTATTTACATACAAATTACTCTCTCTATCTTTTCACCCTTCAATTCTTTTATATATCTTGTGCATGCTCTAAGCCAATCTCACTCTCTATCTTCAGGTAGCGGCTGAGCTACTCCCTTCTCATGGATAGGTGTACCTTCGTTGGACCATTTTCTTGTTCTTTTCCAATCTTTTCTTGTCCTTAGGGACTGCAACTATAATCTTCTTTATTAATACAAATTGGTACTTCCCATGCCGGTTCGTTAAAAAAATATATCTTCGGTTAGCGAGAAATTTGGAACAGACAATGATAATAATTGGAGATCAAATTAATATAGAGGAAGACAATAATTGGAGATCTAATTAAAAAGGTTTTTATAGTGCGTGTTTTTATCAAGATCTTTATTTCTATCAATAACGAATGATACTATAGGAGGCTTTTGGAGTTGTTCCAAACCAGTCAATGGTTTCCTTACCGCTATATCACTCAGTGGTATGTAGTTAATGCGGCCAATGGCCTCGAACCATCATCTCATCCAGAGTTAAGGTGAGACAAAAGAAGTCGTTGCATCTCCCGTAGAAGACTATCGGCGCCGATCTGAGGGGCATATCACCGTCTTCCAACTGTGGTAAGCTCCCCACTAGAGATGGCAATGAGGATCCGATCTTTGATTCTCCACGGGAAATTCCCCTATTAGGAGACGGGAACAGGAAAATTTTCCCCATGGAAAATGAAATTGAGGGGGAGGGGGCGGGACTCTCCCCGATTGATTTCACGGGGATGGGAAAGCATCCCCCATCCCCGTTTCCCGTCCCCGCGAAGCTATTTCTTGTAGCAGTCTTACACCAATCTATTATTTTCATATAGATATAGTGCACTGAACATATGGAGGTCTATTGATAATTTGATATCTTTTTAATGATATAACTTGATAGATTTTTTAAGGTGCTTGTTGTTAATCAATAATTGAATTTTGTGAGAATTGATAAGCTTAAGCAGGGATGGGAAATCCCCATGGGGATTAATTCCCCGACGAAGATGGGGGTGGTGAAGATATCACCGACGATATTTGCAGGGACGATGGGGATGGCAGGATGGGGACCTAACCCTAGACGAGGAATTCCCCGTTGACATCTCTATCCTCCACCAGCGCTCCATGCCCCCTCCGCTCCCTCCCTCTATATAAGGTTTGGAAGTTGGTGAAAAAGTCATTTTAATTAAAAAAGAAAAACTAAGGAGAAAGGAGTAGAGAAGAGAGGGGTTGGGGGTTCAGCCTCGAATAGCGCAGTCCCCGGGGACACTTAACAAGTTTGGACTAATGCAATGTCAAAACACAATTGTTTTTGCTTTCAGGGCCACCTTTGTAGAAAAAACCGATATATAAGAACCTTCATCTAATAATGACGAAGATCAATATGTGAAGCCAAAGACGGATAATCGAAGACAAAAGCTAACAACGCAACACTGAAGATGGGTGGCTCACTTCGGGATGTAGCGAAGATGATGTCAGACCAAGACGAAGTCAACATGAATCTGGCTCACGAAGACTCCTCATGGTGTGAAGATTCATCTCATCTGCCAAAGCCAAAGGATTCATGTAGGAGTGTATGCCAGTGAGCAAATGGCTGTATTGCCCTTAATGGAAACAGTAGCTTGTTGTAAATGTAATGTCAGAGCCATGTGGGTAATAGGGGAATTGTATAGGAATAATCGAAGACTCCCTCCACTATAAATATCCCCTGAAATCATGTACTTTTCTGGACATGAAAATTATATATAATTGGGTTAAATCTACTCATCGGTGCTTGTGTGAATATTCACCAACAAGAGGAGTTAGGAGGAACATGAGTAGTGAAGCTCTGCCAAAATTCTCATCGGTTAGAGGTATAACATGCAAATTTTCTTTATTCAGTTTATAGGACCTATAGATCTAGTTTTAGAATTAGGGACTATAGTATTTGCATAGGTACTGACTTTTAGAAACAAGTTTTGTAATATTCGCAAAGCATTAACACTTGTAACCACAAGATCATCATTATTATTAGTGCCTTGCCTAGGCCAATATCAGGTAGCAATCTAGTCAGTACGAAACCACCACATCCTCATCCTTGAAACACCTTGGAGTACCACCGACACACTCATACTTTGAACCATAGTTTCAATCGTAAGAAATCACTATGGTTCTTGGGAGTATTAGAGCCTATCCTATGTCCTCCTATACACTATCACCTCCATCCTATGCAGGTGCAATGTTGCTCCTAACTAGATCACATCTGACTCCCACCCATAACAATGTAAGAGGCGTTTACGTGAAACCAGTTACCCAATTAAGTCCTTAAAGGACTACGCAAGACATTTCCAAAGGAAAAGCTCGACTTCCCATGTTCGTCGCATGCACCTCCTTCCTGGAAACTCGCCCCATGCGGAGTCACGTTCTGGCGGACTCTTCAAACTATCACACCAGTCACATGCCCCTCAAAAGGTGTTCAGGTCACACCATCTCTGCTTGACATTGTTCTTTTGTTTAGAATTACACAGTACAACGTTGACGCCCACACACACGCATGCATAATCACCCTTATGAATACACGTACGCTAACCCTACCCCTATAAGCATCTCCGAAGGACTGAGCCGGCAAATCTCGAGATTCACGAAGTCAGCATAGGTACCTCGCTGTCCATGGAGACATCGCCTACTACTAAAAGTATAGGGCTATTGAATCCTGAAATAAATCCAGAAAAATACGAGCCCCCATGCTAAGTCGAGGACTTGAACCAGGTGGGCAGGTTCCACCACAAGAAACCCAAACCATGCTCAACATTGTTCAAAGGCTAGCCACACTACATTGCTTGGTCAAAGCCTCACTATTCACCCAAGAGGCATGCTAGAAGTCTTCTCTTCCGAACGTATAATCGATGGCAGCCGCGCCACCTTCATCGTCGGTGGCTGTGCCTCCCCCGTCAACCATGTCACTTCCCCTGACGACGGTTGCCCCCTTGAAGGGTCCTTGTTTGGTTTTGGAAATTGAGTGACAACTTAGGTGGACTAATTGTGTTTTATGTGAGATACACAGGTGATTAGTTCACAGGTACATGTGTGTGAGCAGCATATGCCATGGAGGTGGAAATGGCTTGGAGATGTTGCAAAGCTTGCACATATGATGATGGAGGAGCTTATTGCACATGAGACATGACATTGAGTCATGTGATCAAGGTAGAGAAGATCAAGACATGACTTGGCTTGATGGACTGGTTGCAAGTGTGAAGGGCGAGGGACCGCGTGTGACGGTGCAGCTTGAGCAAGACTCGGTGCCAATGGACCGACACAACAGTGAAGAGCAAGTGAGGTCAAGATCGATGAACCAATACGATCATGTGATGATATGAGGTGGATCATATCATTGTTGATCATGTTGGTGGATGTATTGCATCAACATCGAAGGAGATGGAATGGAATGCGCAAGGCAAAGGTATAACCTAGGGCATTTCCATTTCACCGGTCAAAGGTTGTATAGAGAAGTTTATGACCAGGTTTAGGATAGATGGTTGTATTATTAAGAGGGGCAAACTTGTTTACATATCAGTCATCTAGTGCCACTTGAGTGAACTAAATTTGCATCGTTGTTAGAATCGAGTGGCGTGGCAAGTTGAGTGGCTAACTCCTTTAAAGAAAATGATTGTGAAAAATGCTAACACACGTGCACAAGGTGGTGAACACTTGTTGGTGTTGGCACATTTGCAAAGGAGGTGGAGTTTGAGAGGTAGCTCGGCAGTATTCGGCGATTTCCAGGAAGTGAAATGCATATTTTCCATTGATCGGACGCTGATCTCGGGGTGATCGGACGCACCAGGCGTGTCCGGTCAGTTCACAACGCGTATAGCGAGCGCGCGCACCGGCGCGTCCGGTCAGTCACAGGATTGGTGCGTCCGGTCAGGCACCTAGAGAAGCAACGCATTGAGCAGGGTTGATCGGACACTGTGACGCGTCTGGTCAGTCATGATCGGACACGTCCAATCACAAAAAACACTCTCTGGTAGCTCTCTATACTCGACCAGACGCTAGCACTGTAACATCTGTTGTGTGGCATCGGCGTGTCCGATCGGTGCTTCGCGGGCGCAGGCGCTGTGCGCTCTGCGCATCCGGTCTTGGACACTGGCTCGTCCGGTCACGCTTGACCATTGGCGCGTAGCAGGTGACCGTTGAGATCCTATGCTCATTGTTTGAAGGGGAGGACACGTGGATGGCCACAGGTGACTGGACTCAGTGCAGCGCGTCCGGTCATATCGACCTGCGTGTCCGGTCGACGCGAGTTGTGCCCAGTGAAGGGGTACAAACGACTCTTTTCGTGGAGGGGCTTTTAAATACCCCTTGGCCGGCCTTGGCTATAGCTTGGCACCCTTGGGACTTAGTGTCCATGCTTGGGAGTGCCAGGAGAGCCACTAACTCACTCGTGCTTGCAAGAGTGTGAATCAATTGCTAGTGAGCGTGATTCTAGTGCGTTGCATCGTGAGGATTGCATCGAGTGGCACTAGGTGTTCGAGTTACAAGCCAGTGGTGCTTGTTACTCTTGGAGGTTGTGAAAGTCCCTAGTTTGGTTTTGGCTAATTGATGAAACTTAGGACTAACCTTTGTATCTAAGTGGATGATTTAGATAAAGGTGGTCATTGAATATGAGACATGACATTGACTCATATGACCAAGATGGTGAAGACCAAGATGAGGCTTGGCTCGATGGACTGGTTGTGAAGGTGAAGGGCTAGTCGAGGCTTCGAAGCGAAGGACCATGCGATGGTGAAGCTTGAGCAAGACTTGGCGCCGATGGACCGATGCAACGGTGAAGAGCAAGTGAAGTCAAGGTCGATGGATCGAGACGGTCTTGTGATGATATGAAGTGGATCATATCATTTGGAGAAACAAAATGGGCTCAAGGCAAAGGTATAACCATAGGGCCATTTTGTTTTACACTCAAGACACCATAGAGGGTGTGAGTGGTTTAGGATCGATAGCCGAACTATTAAGAGGGGAAGTCTTATCGGTTATTCGACGCTTGGGTGCCACTAGGTGAATTCATGAAGTGCATTGCATGTAGGGCCTAGTGAGCTAACTAGAAAACCTTTAAAAATGATTGAGAAAAAGCTAACACACAAGCACATGGAAATGTACACTTGATGGTGTTGGCACATTTGCAAAGGTAGCTTTGGTCGCGCTGTGGTTTACGGGTAGAGGGATTCAGGCGATTTCGGGGAAATGAAATGCCTATTTTCCACTACGCCGGAAGTCGGAAAAGAAACGGAGGCGAACGGAGGTCACAGAGGTGACCGGACGCTGCACCGGACGCGGTCACGGTGTGACCGGACGCGTCCGGTCAGTACAGCGAAGCAGACAGGCGCGTGGGCTAGGGTTTGCAACCGACGCGTCTGGTCACTCGCGGGACCGGCGCGTCCGGTCAGGCGCCCTGAGGGAACAGCAGTTCGCAAGGTCGATCGGACGCGGTGAGCGTCCGGTCACACACGATCGGACGCGTCCGGTCGTCAAAGGAGCTTACTGGACTCTGACCGGACGCTGGCACTGTCGCGTCCGGTCATTCTCTGGAGCGCGTCCGGTCGTTGCTTCGCGGGCACGCGGTACTGTGCGACCGGCGCGTCCGGTCGGTTGAGCAGCGCGTCCGATCATCGCGTTTGACCGTTAGCGCGCAGTGACCGTTGGAGGATCTAACGGTCATGTTTGAATTTGAGGGACACGTGGATGGCGCAGGGCGACCGGACGCGGTTGAGCGCGTCCGGTCAGTTTCGACCGGCGCGTCCGGTCGTCCCGAGAAAACGGTCAGTGGAATGGCAACGGCTCTATTTGTTTGGGATGTTTATAAATACTAGTTGGCCGGCCCTTGGGGAGGTCTCTTAGCATTTCTAACACTCTTGTGCATCCTTTGAGCTAGAGCTACTCCTCCCACTCATCTCTCTTACTTGATTGCAAATCAAAAGTGAGATTGAGTGATCCCAAAGTGCATTGCATAGCTTGAGGGCATCTAGTGGCACTTGTGGGTGGTTTAGCCGGTGGATTTCTTGTTACTCTTGGAGAGTACCGCTCCTAGCCGGCTTGGAGATTGTCGGAGGCGTTGGCAAGATAAGGTGATTGTTCTTGGCCACCTCCGGTTGATTGTGAGAGGTTCTTGTGCTTTCCTCGGCGGGACGCCAAAAGCAACTCTAGTGAAATCCGCGTGTCATTGAGTTACCTCACTTGAGAGTGACGTCTTGCGGTGCCTTGCGGGGCGTGCCTTGAGGGGCAAGTGACTTGAGGGTCACACCGGGGAACCATCTAAGTGTTGGTCGACACAACCGGTGACGTAGCTTGTCGGTGCACAAGTGAACACCGGGTGAACAAAAATATTGTGTCTCTTGTCTCCCGGTGATTGGTCTTCATATTGTATCGTTGTCAATATTGATTGATTATATATCTTCTTGGTTATTGGCAACATCTTCACTCCACCGTCGGTATAAGAATCATAATCCTCTCTTGCACTTACTTTTACTAGATTATCTTGTGTAGTTCTAGTGGTAGCTTTGCTAGTAGTTTTGTTTAGCTTGTTCTCTAGTGTAAGATTAGTGACATAGCTCTTGTGTGAACTAGAGATCTTAATCTACTAGACTTGTGGATAGGAGGCTTGCATCACAACCTTTGGCTAAGCAAAACTCGCTTTACGCCGTTGTTATTCTAACAAGTTTGCTTAGTGGTATTTATATAATTTTTATAGGCTATTCACCCCCCCCTCTAGCCATCTAGGACCTTACAGGTTGCCACCTCCTAGATGACTTGGTAGCTTGTGGCTCCGTCGAAGCTCTCAAGAAGATTGTGCGAGGCTCTGGAGACGCTTTGTGAGGAGGATTGTGCTCACCCCGCGGGGATCACGAAAAGCAACTCTAGTAGAGCATGTCATTAAGCTACCACACTTGCGGTAGGCTCTTGCGGTGCCTTTGGGAGGCTCGGTTGTGGATACCGATTAGTCGCCGAACCACGAGGTGTTGGTCGACACAATGGGGACTAGCTTGGTGGCAACCAAGTGAACCTCGGTGAAAAATCATCGTGTCAACTTTGTGTATTTCTTCACAGTGGTTTGCATCCTATCTACGCAAGCTTGTATTTACATTATATACTTAAATGCTTGAGTAGTTGCTCTTGTAACTAGTTTGCTTGTGTAGCTAGCTAGTTACTTTCTTGCTTGTGTAGCTAGAAGTATCCCCTTTGAGTGGCTAATTTGGTTTGTGTAACCTTGTTAGTCACATTGCTTAGTTTGTGTAGCTAAGTAGTTTGTGCTCTCTAATTTGGCTTGTGTAGTCTTGTTATTGAGCATTGCTAGTGAGCCTAGGAGCTTGTGCTTTTGCTTACTAGTTGTGTAGGATCTCACCGGTGTGTAAAGTACTAGTGGCATAGGTTTGTGTGACCTTGCTCGTAGAATTGGATAGGTGAGCTCTTGCTAGTCTGACACCTTATTTGCTCGATTAGGATCTTTTGTAAGGTGCTAAAGTTATAGATAGAGGGGTATAATCTTGGCTAGATCGATAGTTTTAATTCCACACTTATTTCAGCTAAAAGATTAGCCTAGAAACAATTTGCAGCCATGCGAGCTGCAGTGTTTACGATTTACCTCAGCATCGGACGGGCTACAGTGATGTGTCACCTCCGTTCACTTGGCTGAAAAGTTATGGCTGAAAGTACTGTTCGCTGATTTGTTATGAGAGAAAATACTATTCGTTAGCTTAAAAAAATATAGGTTATAAGACAAGTCAATAGGGCAGGGCCCATTAATAAATGTTCAAATGGTAGCCGTCGTCTTGGTGGTATGCTGCTTCCTTTGTGGCTAAGAAATACTCCCTCTATCCTAAATTATAAGACGTTTGATTTTTTTGACACCAAGTTTAACCACTCATCTTATTCAAAAATTTGTGCAAAATATCAATTTTTTTATCGTGGCTTGGTATATTAATAAAAGTTCCTCAAGAATGACTTAAATTTGACTATGTTTGTACAAATTTTTTGAATAAGACGAGTGGTCAAACTTGGGATAAAAAAATCAAACGTCTTATAATTTAGGACGGAGGGAGTACGGCACTACGGGCCTGTTTGGAGGGTAGCAAACCGAACCATGCTTGTTGACCAGCTAAGGAACAACGGTCCTTGTATTCAAACACCCTATCACCATTTCGTTTCTGTTAAATTGTTATTCTACTACAATCGAACTTGAAAAAAAGAAAAATAGAAATAACACCACAAACAAATAAAAACAGAAAATTGCTTCGCACTATTGTATATTGTGTCAGATTGATTTTTGTTTTGTTTTGATGAGAGATGTGTTATTTTGGCAATTAGAAACGGTCATGGCTTCGTATAATAACCCGCAGCTACTAGCGTATTGTTCAAAAGAGTCAATCGCATGAGATGGACATATTTGGATACCTTTGACTGTAAAATTTGTGTAATATAATCTCCCTAAAAACTCTCGAGTTATTGTAATAAGGCATATTTTGCACAACAATAATCATAGAAAACAAGTGCGACTAAACAAGAAAGCAAAATGTCCTCAAAAGAAAGTGCAACAGTACCTCAGTACCATCAAATATCTAATTCTGTTTTGTTACTTGACATTTAACAAAAGAAATATAAAAATAATATTTGTAATACGTAATAAGCATCATCATTAGATTAATCTTGAGGTATATTTTCATAGTAGAATTTTTAGAGATACAAATGTTAATAAACGTAGTTAAATTTAGGATTACTTCAAGACTTATATTAATTTTTTGAACGAGTAAGTATTTTTAGATTTATTACATATATACACTGAAGTTCTCGAATTCGAATTTCGAAGTACTGGAGGACCTAAACGGAAAAAAGGAAGGGACGGGCTGGAGCTGGTAAGGCCTCGTTTAGTTTCCCAAATTCATCCCTAAATTACACTATGCAAAAAGAAGATTCCCCATCACATCAAAATGTCAGCACATATATGAAATACTAAATGTAGATGAAATCAAAAACTAATTATACAGTTTTATTGTACTTTGCGAGACGAACATTTTGAACCTAATTAATCAAAATTTGAACAATTATTATCATAAAAAATAAAAAGTGCTACAGTGCTCGAGTGGTACTGTGCAAATTCGGCCACCGCGACTTGGGATCTAAACGAGGCCTAAAAGCCCGTCCTCCCCCGCGGTTTCGGTCACCTCCTCGCTTTCCTTCTTCACTTGGTATATCTCACGCAATCATCGGGGAGCCCCAAACCCTAATCCTCTCCATCCGCGCCGCCGGAGACAGCCGTGTGGGAGCTCGGTTCTCGGGGTTCTGCATCGATCTCTGTTATCTAGGTTTCTCAGATGGGCGATCTCAAGGAGGTTTTCCGCTCCCTCCAAGAACTCTTCCCTCAGGTGCGTACGATCGGTTCTCGTCCTTGTCTCGCCTACAACCTTTGAGATGTCATGTGTCTCGGCTGCAAAATAAGTTTTTTTCTTCGTGAATGTTTTTTTTTGGTAGCTGAGGGTACTAGGATAGGGTGACTAGCCCTAGGAGGCTAGGACACACATGGACTGGGTAAATACCAGTGGGATTAGGAGCTGCTTATCACGGTGAGATTCGATTCGATGGTTTTGGAGAGATCGGACACGATTATTTGATGATTAGATCAAATTTACGGGCGTTATCTGTTGGGTTTATGGGCAGCCTGAAATTGCAATGTTTGTGCCGTTCCTGGCTGTTTCCTGAGGTCAAATTTGTCTTATAACTCTTTTCTGCAGGTTGATCATCGTATACTGAAGGCTATCGCAATTGAGCATCGTAAAGATGTTGATTCCGCGGTGGTTACTGTCCTTGATGAAGTCATGCCGTCCATGACTGGTTCGGCTGGAGCTTTGTCTACCCATCAAGAAGTGTTGCCATCTATGGATGATTCTGTTGGGAATTTGTTTGCTAATCGCAGCACACGTGAAGTGGGAAGTTCATCATTTGCTGGTGAGTATGAAAACCAAATTTTTAGCCTTTTGCACCATTTTTTTTTTCTTCTGAGACGACGTTTGGCCCCATTTGTACTCTAGTGTTAAAGCCTTAAAGGTGTTCTGTTAGGACCCCTTAGGATGTTTTTTACATAGTGTATTTGTACTGTAAGAGTAAAATAAGATATATTGATGATAGCTTGCATATTCTTGTGCACTGGTAGTATTTCCCTTATATTTTTTTGTTATTATTACGAGGTTTACAATATGGTTGAAAGGTCCCCGAAACACATGCTTGAAATTGTGTCATTTGGCTCACTTACTACTATACCAGTGGTGTTTAAACTTATTCAGTGCTTCTGTTACGTTATAGTAATTATTTAAGGCTGTGAGGTTGTACGTTCTTATGTGTGGGTAAATTTTATCTTTGAACCAGTCCGCACTCAAAAGCTTGGTTCAGTTTAGAGATGTTCTGTGCGTAGCCCTTTTTGTTCTTCATTGAACCAAGAATATTTTGTTTTAGATATTGTTGCCATATATAAAAAAAAACTCGACCTGCAGGGGTAAGCCAACCCCTGGGCATTGCTGTAAGAGAGAAAACCTCCTCACACAGGCCAAGAAAACCCTCGAACCCCTGCCCCACCCTGACATAGGGGCACCGTTGCCCTGTGAGAACCGGGCCGGGCTTTTTGACATGTGCTTTGGCCGTGGGACAGACGAGGGGATTTTTTAAACCCCAGCCTGAAATTCGCTCCCATGGGGAATCGAACTCAGGGCCTGAGGAGTGCCGCTGAGGCCACCTAACTAGTTCAGCTAGGCACCCTTTGGCTTGTTACCATATATCACCATTAACATTTCTTGAATTTGCGGATGGGCCTCTAGCTGAGTTGGTTAGGTGATTCTAGTAGCACTCCTCAGATCTTGGGTTCGACTCCCCGTGGGAGTGAATTTCAGGCTTGGGTTGAATATACTGGGGAGCTCTGTTCCAGTCTTTCTCCCCCCCCCAAAAAAAAAACATTTCTTGAATTTACACTAACTGAGTTGGTTGTTACCACAAATTAGGACATGATATACGTATCGATGAGGTTGATGTAAGTGTTCAATCTGCGCAACACACTTCTTCTGGGGAGGTCAAAATTGGCAAGCAAGGAAACATAAACAATGAATATGTGGGAAGACTTGCATCAATTGAAGGGTTCAGTGAGCAACTAAATCTACATTCTGATCCTATCCCAAATGGCGGTCAGCATGATTTGATTCCCAACCTTGATGTGCTATCTTCAAATACCAATCCAGAGAAAAAGTTGGCTAACACAGATAATGAAGTTGGATACGATGGATTGTCAAGTGAATGTTTTTCTCAACCACCGACAGGGGAAGATGGTGGTGATATCCCACAATCCCATGATCAAGATCCTAATAAGATGATTCCAGTTGGGGATTACTTTCCCCAGAACACTTCAATGGAGTTCTTCAGTGGCTATGAGGACATAAATTCTGATGATTACCTTTTGCCTCTTGGTTCTAATGATCAAATATCTTCTGGAATTTTGGGTACTGAAAAAGATTCTTTTGCACCTGTGCTGGATGTTCCTGGTCGAGATAAAGAAGAATCCTCCGCTGAGACTTCTGGATTTCTAGAACCGAAGGACACCAGCAATGTTGCGGATATGCTTCCTGATCTTAATTTGAATCATTTTGCTTCTACGGCTTCAACTCACTCAAGCCATTCTGTTAGTGTTGAGTCTCTTGAGGATTCTGTTGCTGATGCCAGAAGCAATAAGGTAATGTATTATGCTTGCTGTGCACTGGTCTTTTTTATGCATTATGTAGATATTAATTTTAATTGTACATTCTCTACCATGTACCTGTCATGTGTGTGTGCCCACTAGCACTGGATATTAGTAGAACATTCATTTGGATTGATGGTGACTCCCTCTCTCTTTTTACCTTCCCTGTGAAATAAAGCAGAGTATATTGGACTAAAAAGTGCATGAATACATGCCTAACCTATTTTTATTTTGTCATGGTTTTTTGTGACAAGTATTTGGGATGAAATTTCACATGCTTAATTTTTCTCAAAACTCCACATGCTCATTTTTGATAAACATGCCATATTCTCAAGTTTTTTACAAGCATCTGTACAACCACCATATTTTCTCGCTGGGGTCATTTTTACTTAGAAGAGGATATTCTACTGTCTTCTTCTGCACTAGGTTTAATAGATAGGTGTATCTGTGTGCAGCAATCAAGGTACGTTGAGATAATCATATTGGATTGTAGTTAATCCATTAGGTATACTGACCGTCTAGGACGAAAAGGGCACAAGATCACCCCAAAGATTGATAAGAGTTACTTGAAGCCATCCTGGACATTAATCAGTATTCTGAGCCCTACCTAATTACAATATTCCCTCCATTCCAAATTATAAGACACTTTGACTTTTCTAGATACATAGCTTATGCACTTAGATATACATTATGTATAGATACATAGTAAAAACAATGTATCTAGAAAAGCCAAAACGTCCTATAATATGGAATGGGGGGAGTATTTTATTTAAGCTGCTGCGGTATATTTTTCCAAAAGATTTGTGTCTTGAAGTCGTTTATTTGGTTTCCTATAAGGATCTGTTTCTTTGTCATATGAGCTTGTCATATGAGCCTGAATTTTCTGAATAATGAGGACTGCCAATTATAGTTCCTCATCAAAAGTCAAAACTTCTATGCGAGCTATATTTCTTCTTTCACTTTCTGATGCTTTCTCAAGTTTTAAACATCACTTTATATGTACAATGTGTATTCCAATGATTAACTATCATATTGTTGTTGAGGTTGGTGGCTCATTCTTGTGCTTTTGATATAATGCAGAATGATCTGTTACCTTCTCTAGAGTTGGTTACAAAAATGATAGAGGATGTTGAGCTTCTTGAAGAAAAGGCTAAAGTAGCCAAGCATGAAGCATCTGTTGCTGGGACAGGCATTCTGACCAAAGTTGAGGAGCTCAGAGAAATGTTAACTCATGCAAAGGAAGCAAATGATATGGTCTTTCCCTCTGACCTTGTTAGTCGCTGGATTCGCACTCTTGGTAGTAGCTGAATCCTTACTCTCATCGAGAGAGGATGACACTAGGAGTTGGGGCAATTTTCTGGTTTATTTCTCACACAAACTCATACAATGCCATGCCAACCTGAGGGGTTGGGGATACATATTTATAGGGCTGCTAGCCAGCCAAGCATATGCTAAGATGCTGCTAAGATGCTAGTCTAAGATGCTGTCCTAGATGCTAGTCAAGATGCTGTCCTAAGATGCCGATGCTGTCCTAAGATGCTTGTCCTAAGATGCTGTCCTAAAGATGCTAACTGCTGTCCTAAAAGCAGTCAAGGATGCTATTACAAGGACACAAGGACCATGTGTTGCAGTCCCACAAAGACCAGCCACACACGGACTTATTCCTGTCATTCTCCCCCTAAGTCTTGTGTGGCGCCGTCTAGGGAACTCGGACCATCCCAATCCTGGTGCAAAGCTCCTGGAACTTCACTCGCCCAAGGGACTTGGTGAGAAGGTCTGCCAGCTGATCCTGGGTGTTGATGTAGCCGGCCTTGATGCTCCCCTCGTCCAAGCAGCTCCGAATGAAGTGGTACTTGATGCGGATGTGCTTGCTGCGCTCATGGAAGACGGGGTTCTTTGCTAAGGCCAAGGCGGACTTGCTGTCCACCCTGAGCTCCACCGCTTCAGTGTCTCTGCCGAGGAGATCACCAAGCAGTCGAGCGAGCCAGAGCGCCTGAGTCGAAGCGGTGGAAGCCGCTATGTACTCGGCCTCGCAGCTGGACAGGGCCACCACCTGCTGCTTGACCGACTGCCAGCTAACGAGGCACTTGCCGAGGAAGATGAGGACCCCGCTTGTGCTCTTGCTGGTGTCGATGTCGCCCGCGTGGTCACTGTCGCTGTACCCGACGAAGTGTGTCGCGCCAGGACACCTCGGGTAGTAGAGACCGTGGTCGAGAGTCCCCGCAACGTAGCGGATGATCCTCTTCACAGCCTGCTGGTGCTCCGTTGTCGGTCGTTGCATGAACCGACTAACGTAGCCGACGGAGAATGCCAAGTCCGGTCGTGTGTGGGCGAGGTAGCGAAGGCTCCCCACAAGACGCCGGTACTGCGTAGCGTCCACCTCCTCCGTCGTGCTGTCGCGGCTCAGCTTCAGCCTCTCCTCCATCGGAGTGAGGGCTGGGTTGCAGTCGGTGAGCCCAGCTAGCTCAACGATGCGCTTGGCGTAGGCGGTCTGTCGAAGCGTGATCCCGGAGTCATCCTGGTGCACCTCGATTCCCAGGTAGAAGGAGAGAGACCCCAGATCACTCATCTGGAAGGTGGCCTTCATCTCTTCCTTGAAAGCCGCCACCTCCGCCTCCTTGGTGCCGGTGATCACCAAGTCGTCGACGTAGACACCCACCAGCAGGGCCTTTCCTCCGTTGCCCCGCCGGTAGATGGCCGCCTCGTGCGGGCTTTGCTCGAAGCCCATCCCCTTCAGCGTGGAATCCAGCTTGGCATTCCACGCCCTCGGTGCCTGCCGCAAGCCATAGAGGGCCTTGCGCAGGCGAAGCACCTTGCCCTCCTTGCCGGGAATCGCAAATCCCGGCGGTTGATGCACGTAGACCTCCTCCTTCAAGTCGCCGTTAAGGAACGCCGACTTGACATCCATGTGATGGACACGCCAGCCCTCCTGGGCAGCTAGCGCAAGGAGGAGTCGCACGGACTCCATCCGTGCAACGGGCGCGAAGGCGTCGTCGAAGTCGATTCCTTCTTGCTGGACGAAGCCGCGCGCCACCAGACGCGCCTTGTGCTTGATCACCTCTCCGGTCTCGTCCTTCTTGAGCTTGAAGACCCACTTGAGAGAGATGGCGTGGTGGCCGGCTGGAAGATCGGCCAGCTCCCACGTCTTGTTCCGCTCGACGGCGTCCATCTCCATCTGCATCGCGGCACGCCATGCCGCGTCCCTCTCCGCCTCGGCGAAGGAACGAGGCTCGCCATCGTCCTGTGCGAGGTGCAGCTCCGCCTCAAAGTCATGCTGTGCCAGTCCAGGGACCGGCTGCTCGCCGAGGAGGTTGTCCACGGTACGGTAGCGCAGAGGCTCGCCGCCGTGGTAGGCGTCGATGCGATCCTCGTCGTTGGACAGCGGAGTGGCGAACTCCACTGTGCGCTGCTCGTCGTGAGCCGAAGCTGCCGGTGCCGAGCCTGAAGAGGTAGGGTCCGGTGTAGGAGAACGAGGCGTGGCCGGCGGTGCTGGTGGTGGACTCGCCGGAGCCTGTGGACTTGCCGGAGCTGGTGGTGGCGGTGGTGAAGGACTCGCCGGAGGTGGTGGCGAACGAGGTGGTGGGGTAGGCGAGCTCGGTGAGGACGAGCTGCTAGCTCCCCCCGCCTCCTTGAAGTGGACGTAGTCGACGACGAAATCGCTGGTCGTCGGAGTCGAGTCGTCATCCACCATCTTGCCCCACGTCCAGCTTCGCCCCTCGTCGAACGCGACGTCACGCGTGATGCGCACGCGCCGTGTCGCAGGGTCGAGGACGCGGTAGGCCTTGGCGCCCTCCGCGTAGCCGATGAAGACCCCTGGCGTGCTCCGGTCGTCGAACTTGCCGACGTGGTTGAGCTCCTTGACGAAGACCAGGCAGCCGAAGACGCGAAGGTGGCTCACCGCGGGCTTGCGCCCATGCCAGGCCTCGTATGGCGTCTTGCCGTCGAGGGCCTTGGTGGGGGAGCGGTTGAGCAAGTGGACGGCAGTCATCACCGCCTCACCCCAGTAGATCGCCGGCATCCCTCTCTGCTTGAGGAGGGCACGGGCGGTGGCCACCACCGTCTGGTTGCGGCGCTCGACGACGCCGTTCTGCTGCGGAGTGTACGGCGCGGAGAAGTGGCGGTGGATCCCCTCATCGGCGCAGTACGCCGCGAACTCGGCCGCCGTGAACTCGCCGCCGTTGTCCGTGCGTAGGACCCGAAGCTTGCGGCCGCACTCCGCCTCCGCAGCAGCTTGAAGGTGCTTGATGGCGTCCGCTGCGGCTGCCTTGGCGTCGAGCAGGACAGCCCACATGTAGCGGGACACGTCGTCGACGAGGAGGAGGAAGTAGCGCCGGCCTCCAGGTGTAGCCGGTGTCACGGGGCCACAGAGGTCACCGTGTACGAGCTCCAGCTTCTCCTTGGCGCGGAAGCTCGCCTGGCGGGGGAAAGGGAGCCGCCGCAGCTTGGTGAGGACGCAGGTGTCGCAGAATTGCTCCACGTGGTCGACGTGCGGCATGCCCCGCACCATCTCCTTGCTGCCGAGCTGCCTCAGGGCCTCAAAGTTGAGGTGCCCAAAGCGCTCGTGCCACCTCCACGCGTCGTCGTCGCGGCGGGCTGCAAGACACAGAGGTTGCGCCACCTGTGCGTGAAGGACGTAGAGGCGGTTGCTCCTGTTGACCTTGACGAGGAGCCGGTGTCGATGATCCCAGATGCGCAGCACCCCGTGCTCGATCTCCACGCGCGATCCGCTCTCATCCAGCTGTCCCAAGCTGATGATGGAGTTCCTCAACGCGGGGATGTAGTAGACACCGGTGAGCAGCCTGTGCTCGCCAGTCTTGGCGACGAAGACGACAGAGCCGACGCCCTTGATCTCCACAGCGGAGGCGTCGCCAAACTTGACGGTGCCTCGAACGCTTGGGTCGAGCTCGGTGAAGAACTCCCGCCGCCCGGTCATGTGGTGGGTGGCGCCGGTGTCAAGGCACCACCCGTCGGTCTTGTCGTTGCCGGAGCTGTCGTCGAGGAGGGCGTGTGCTTTTGGCTCGTCAAGGTGGAGGAGAGCCGTTGCGGCCGGTGCCGCTGGAGGTAGTTCAATGCTCGCATGAGCAATGAACAGAGCCGGCTGCTCCTCCTCTTCCGCCTGCGCGACGTGGGCCTGACCGCGTCGTGGCTGTCGACAATCCTTGGCCCAATGACCAAGCTTGCCGCAGTTGTAGTAAGGGTCGCCTCGTGCTGGCTTTTGCTTGCCAGCGGCGCCGCCCTGGGCGCCTCCACGATCATCACCCTCGGCACGTCCTCGCGCCCCTGCCTGGGCGTCTTTGCGCGGCTTGCCACGCTTGCCACGCTTGCGGCCGCCTGTCGTGGAAGAAGGCTCCCCCTTCTTCCTGTCACCTTGGCCGGCAGCCCACTGCTCCCGAGTGAGGAGGAGCTTCCCGCCAATGGTGACGGGTCCCGAGAGGCGCTGTGGCTCATCGCCGTCAACGACCTTGAGGCGGCCTAACGCCTCCTCGATCGTCATCGTGGAGAGGTCCAGCAGAGACTCGATTGAGCGAGCCATCTGCTTGTACTTCTCGGGGACGCAGCGGAAGAGCTTCTCAACAGCTCTCTCCTCGCCGTAGGTGTCGTCGCCGAACTGCACCAACTTCTGCAACAGAGTGTTGAGACGGAGAGCAAAGTCATCAACGTCCTCACCTGGCTTGAAGGCCAGGTTCTCCCACTCCTTGCGAAGTGCCTGCAGTGTGGACTTGCGGGCGCGGTCGCTGCCGATGCGTGCTGCAGCGATGGCGTCCCAAGCCTCCTTGGCAGTCCGCTTGCTGGTAAGCGAAAACTGCATCTCGGACGGGACTGCAGCAATGAGAGCATCCAGCGCCCGTCGATCTTGGTCGTAGTCGACGTCGCCGTACCGGACTGCATCCCACATATGCCGCACCTGGAGCTTCACCCTCATCACCGCAGCCCACTCAACGTAGTTGGTCTTGGTGAGGGTAGGCCACCCGCCGCCGGGGCCGACGTCCCTGACGACAGCCTGGTACTCGTGGTGACCACGGTACCGAACCGGGGAGAGAGAGCCGCGCTGCCTGTGAAGGCCGCGCTCTCCGTCGACTCGTCCGCCGCCGGGGCCGACGTCCCTGACGACAGCCTGGTACTCGTGGTGACCACGGTACCGAACCGGAGAGAGAGAGCCGCGCTGCCTGTGAAGGCCGCGCTCTCCGTCGACCCGTCCGCCGCCGCCATGCGCGCCTCCTCCAGGAGCGCCACCGTCGTGCGCGCCTCCTTCAGGAGCGCCGCCAGCGTGTCTGCGCCTGTCTGGGCTGCCGCCGCGCTCGTGGGCGTGCACGGCTGCCCACTGCGCCGCTCGCCCTCGCGATGCCTCCCTCTCCAGCAGCTCGAGGTCCGCGTCGGCGCTGTCATCAGCAGCGATGGAGCTGCTGTTGCTGCCGCGTAGAACCTCGACCTCCGCTGCTGCTGCACGCGCTGCATCCGCCGCCGCCGCTGCTTCCACCTCCGCTCTAGCTGCTGCTAGCTCCGCTGCTGCCAGCCTCGATGCCCTTGCCGCTGCTGCAGCGGCGTCTGCTGCCGCTCGCTCGCGCTTCTCTGCCGCGGCGAGGTCGGCCTCCTGCCGACGCCGCGTGCTCGAAGCGACCGAGCCCTGAGACTGGCCTGCGGACATGGCGCGCTATCGAGGGGGCTGCTGTGTGGAGAGCAGGGGCAGCCGGAGCTGCTGCTGCTACCGGCTGCGGTTGGGGCTGCTGCGAGGCCGGGGAAGGAGAAGAGCAGGAGATGCTCAGGCTACAGGATAGTACGGCTCTGATACCACTTGTTAGTCGCTGGATTCGCACTCTTGGTAGTAGCTGAATCCTTACTCTCATCGAGAGAGGATGACACTAGGAGTTGGGGCAATTTTCTGGTTTATTTCTCACACAAACTCATACAATGCCATGCCAACCTGAGAGGTTGGGGATACATATTTATAGGGCTGCTAGCCAGCCAAGCATATGCTAAGATGCTGCTAAGATGCTAGTCTAAGATGCTGTCCTAGATGCTAGTCAAGATGCTGTCCTAAGATGCCGATGCTGTCCTAAGATGCTGTCCTAAAGATGCTAACTGCTGTCCTAAAAGCAGTCAAGGATGCTATTACAAGGACACAAGGACCATGTGTTGCAGTCCCACAAAGACCAGCCACACACGGACTTATTCCTGTCAGACCTAATATCTCATGAATCATCATTTTATAAAACCTCTCGATCTGCCTAGGGTCATGGCACAGGATATCTGACAATTTTTCTATGTACAGCATGCTGGCGAGGTTTTTGGTGAGAAAGCTATTTTAACCACAGAGGCACGTGAGCTTCAATCACGACTTCAGAGGCTTTCAGATGAGAGGAATAAATATCTGGTGATAATTGAAGAGGTATATTGTTTCTTTGGTGCTGGTATCACACATTGGAGTTGCCGCAATAACTATCATCCTGCATAAACTAAAAGTTAGTACTCTCTCTGTTCCAAATAATAAGTCACTTTGACTTTTTTGGTACATCTAATTTGCTATGTATCCAGATATACATTATGTCTAGATACATAGCAAATTTGATGTACCAAAAAAGTCAGGGCGACTTATAATTTGGAACAGAGGGAGTAATCTTTGAAGTTTGTAAAGTGTGATATTGAAGAACTGACACCTTTTAGTTTATATAGTTGGCATGTTTATTCGTCAATTTGGAAAGCCTATGTTTTTCTACTCTGGTTTGAGTTTCATACCAAAACATGGAACTGTCGGTCTGTTCAGTTACACTTTCCTTATTTTTCGTATGCAGAATTGATTCATTTTATCATTTTTATTTGATCTGACTTGATTTATACTTTTTTTGACAATCATCAATACTAAAACCTATAGTGGCCATGTAATTGATTGCATTACATTATAAAAGCTGAATTGATGCTAAATTTGATATTTAAATTTAATTTGTATAGATACGCCAAACTCTTGATGAAAGATTGGCTGCTGCACAACAAGAAATTGCAGCAGCCGAGAAAGAAAAGATTGAAAAGGAGGCTGCTGCTCAGGTACTACTTGATGAACAGGAAAAGACAATGAATTCTATTGTTGAAGAATCAAGAAAGCTGCAGAAAGAAGCTGAGGAGAACCTGAAGGTATTATCTGCTTCCTTTATCCAATAATATGGGTTTTGAATTTTGACAATTTTATTTTATGTGTTTTTCCTTGTTTTATAATCTATAAAACATGCTTCCCTGTGTATAATAGATATTGATTTGTTCTATATCTAATAATATACTCCTGTGTATAATGGATGATATACTCCTGAGGCGAGGAGTACAGGCATGTATTATTGTCCACACTTGTCTCGCAGGCAACATATAGTAGGATATATAAATTTGCAGAACAATTTTTTTACAACAAACAATTGTTTACTGATGTTTATAATCAAATTGTTTGTACAGTTGAAGGAATTCTTGGTTGAGCGGGGCCAAATTGTTGATATGCTGCAGTAAGTTGTCATTTTATCTCAACTACTTCAGTACTGTTAAACTGTTCAATACTAGTCCTGTTCAAATTTTGAATTGTTTTATTTTTTATCTTTCAAAGATTCTCATGAGCATACCACTCCACACATTAAGACGAATACCTGTTGTAATAGTCATTCAGATAAATAGGAATTGAAGCAAACATTAAAATAATTCTCATTTAACATTACTTATTTATTTTGTGTAATGTCTAACTTTTCAAGCCATGTCTTGTCTGCACTGTACAATAATGTGCCATCCTGCCTGCTCAAATGATTTAGAGCTATGATAGCAGTAGACTATCTTTGAAGTGTTTATGAGCTCTAAATCTGCAACCAACCCTGTGATTCATGTCCTTGACCTCATTGCAGAGGTGAGATGGCTGTGGTCTTTGAGGACGTTTCGTTGCTGAAGCGAGTGGTGGATGAGCGCCTATCATTGAGCAGGTTGCAGCGCTCAGCTATGTCGAGCCTCTCTTCTTCACTGCATTCTTCTCATCACAAGAGCTGGAGTTCCTCGGATAGGACTACCGAAGCCATCGAGTCTCCAGATAGGTGCACCCTTGTTGAACCTGCAAGCCCAGTGTGCAAAGATCTGGATGGCGACGAGTGCGCTGTGGAAGTGTCAGATGGCAACGACGCTGGTAAAGGCATTTTGAAGCGCGTGAATTCCAAGGAGGATGGGGATGGATGGGAGCTTTGCTGAAAGATGTCCAGGAATAGTGGCGTTGCGAGAAGCATAGTAGAGAATATGAACTAGCAATAATGGTGTATAAACGTTTACTAGTGCGGTGCTAATCTAGACGATTTCGTATGAATCGGGGAACAGTCGTGGACTCACTGGCTCATCGCAGCAGTATGTGGAATGAGTCCAACTGCAGCTTAATGTGGTATATATAAAAGTGAAGATTTCTCCGATACAAGTTTTATGTTGTTTTTTTAGTTTTGTTCAAAGTTAAATTTCTCCTGACTTTTACTGCGTTTTCTAAAAAATATCAACATCTATAATACTAAACAAATGCACTGTCGATACATAAATGATGGATTTGAAGAATTTAATTTGATTATGTAGATGTATTTCTTTTTATGTGAGAAGTTTGGCGACGCTAATTCGAATCTGCAAAATAAGAACAGATATAGGATAAAGTTAAAGTGTCTTGTAATTCGAATAAAGTTTTGTCCGCGAGTGTCCATGTTTATTCTCTCTCTTGGAACTAATACTCTTAGGTCAGTTTGCATGATGAGCTATGAACAAGCATTACGAAACGATAAATGATCTTGTGAGGGCATCCGTCCATCCGGACGCGCCTCTGCCTCCCTGGACGTGCGGACCAGCCTAGCCTGCTCCCCCTCGTGGTCCATCTAAAACTCTTAAGGGATCCTGAGCTGCGGCAAGAAGGCGCGTTTGACGGCGTCAACAGCGTCACCCGGCTGCTGGGCAGCAGCCCCGTGAAGAAGCTCGCGGCGCACAGCATGACGGCGCCCTTCCCCGACATCGGTCTCGCCTGTGGCGTCTTCTTCTCCGCCTACGACTGTCTGTCGGTCAGCAGCGCCTGCAATGTCGACACGAACATTGTGTTCTCCTCTGTAACACCCCTGGTGTTATAGTAACTAACAACCTGCCATGTCATCATTTGCACTGCAAATCATCCATGATTAGGTTAACAATGTTATGCATCAACTAAAATGAGTTTGAATTCTTAGGTTGGATGTGTTTCTCGTTGTGTGGTTCGAAATCCGAAAACCCTAATTTCGACTATCACCGCAAATACTTAGTTTATGCCCTGTGTAATTTAAGGTGTACGACGGTGTTATACACTAGTGCCAAGTGTAGGGCATAAGCTCAAGTCCAACTTATCTATATCTATACCTAATAATAAAGAGGCAAAATTTCAGACTCTTTTTTTTCGTCCAGCCCATTCTATTCTGACCCAACTACCCGGCCCACTTGCTTCTCCCCCACACGACCGCACACCCTGCTCCTCTCCTCCCCGCAAGGCCTGATCTCCCGTCCGCCTGCTCCCCGTCATATGTACACCTCCCTCTCCGTGTGCTCAGAAGAAACGCCTCCGCCTAGGACTCTCACCCACCAATCAGCATAGGCAATGCAAGTTAATCAACACCACAGACCAGATCTAGACAAAAATAAAGACACCAGACGACGAGATCGATACGGACTTCTGTTGTTAGTTCGGAGATCGACACGGGCTTCTGTTGTAGTTTGTCGGTAGAGTTCGAGACTTTCACGGATGGAAGGACTTTCCAAAGCAGTAACACGAGATGCAACAAAACCAAATTGAGGTGACCCTACACCAGATCGAGATCAAAACAAAGCGCGGAGCTGAGACCAAATCAAAACCATCACGGACAACTTGATTGAGACCGAATCGAAACCATGGACAACTAGACTAAATCGAATAGAAACATATCAGAGACATACATCAAGGAAGCATGACGATGGGAAGAAATCAAATTTGAGGCGAGCACACGGAACAACTAACGACGGCGGCCATCGAGACACGGATCTCGGCTAAGAAGAGCACGGACGCGGGCTGCACCGGAGAGGAGGAGCGCCGCCCGCACAGGCGAGGAGGAGCTCCAGCCCAACGATGATGTGGAAGTCTGATGCCTGCGCACCTGCAACTGGATGCGGCCCCGGCAATTACACGACCCCTGCCGCACCGCCAGTTGAGAGCTTGACCGCGAGCCGCTACGCCATCGTTGGCCGTCGTGCAAGCCTTGCCGCGCCATCTGCCGAGCAAGGGGGCAAGCGCGCGAGCCGCGCAAGTGCCGTGCACCGCGCCGCCCTGCCGCGCTGTCCGTCGAGGGTGCGACCGGTCGCTGCGCCACGGGCAGCAGGCGCCAGCAAGCTCGACCGCTAGACGTCACGCCACGTGCGCCCCGCTTGGCCGCCTCCGCGTCGAGATGCGTCTGCGAGATGCTGATATGCGTTGAGAGAAAAGGAAAGGAGAGGGCAGAAAAAAAAACAATGAGACACTTACATGTGGGACCTATACGAAAATGGATGGAAAAAGGGCAGATCTTTTCTCTGTCTTTTGCGGAGGAATCAAAGGGAAAAAAAAAGGCAACACTATTCTTAAATCCGGACCTTCCTCTTTTTATTAATATATATATATATATATATATATATATATATATATGATCCTTGATTTTTTCTATTTTTCTTTTTTTATATACGTACACATAGATGAGCTGTTACCACGCTACCACTATACTACTCCGTCCCAGAAAAAGAGCCGTTATGGGAATCGTGCTGGTCAAAATTTCTCAACTTTGACTAGGTTTGTACAAAATACGTGCAACATGTATATCTCCAAATAAGTTTATTATGAAAGTATATTCAATGATCTACCTAATGATGCTAATTATGTACCATAAATATTAATATTTTGTTAAATATATTTGGTTAAAGTTTAAAGTTGTCGAATTTTTGGAAGCGAGAATGACTCTTCTTTAAGGACAGAGGGAGTATGTGAATGTGTGATATACATATCCATACCTAATAATTATAAAACACAACATGCTTATGTAGTTTATCATTCTCTATATGAGTTAGAGTATTGTGTCAATACACGGAGTAGATGGATTCCAATTGTAAAATAAGTTATAGTGTATAACGTGATCATCATTGGTTAAAATCTTCTAAGTCTCTCATGCACATATGAGTTAGTGCAACGCACGTCCAGACACGGTACATAGTTCCACCTCAGTGTTCGAGTCCCAAAGAAATTGAAACGCGTGAAAATGTCAGCCATCAGTTCCGATACGAGTTATACAAGTATGCTTCCAGATATTCTAAAATGAATTAAAACACAAGACTAATCTCAAGTCTCGAGTTATTCATGTAACTGCACAAGTTATACACCCCGTTGCAACGCACGGGCATATTTGCTAGTAAAAATAAAGCTTCAAGTTTGAGTTAGGGTTTGGAATCCAAAGCTTGTTACAAGTTTTCCGATTCGAATTCGAATTCAAATTTGAGGAATTATTAAAAGAATTTCTTAAGTCAAACTGGTCAACCTAGGAAGCCATTTGGTCAACCATGTGAGGCTTGACTCAATGATACCCTAGGGTGAAGGTGTGATTCCTAAGTAATCCAAGTTAAGAAAGAATCAAGTTTCAATTCAAAACTTTTCCGAAAACCCTGAAAAACAAAACCCTAGTTTTACCCCTTTTGATATAAATCAAAATCTAAGCAAAATTTGGAAAAAAGTGTAAAACCAAGTTTGTAGATCTTTTCAAGGGCTACAAGTTTGATGTTTTGAGTTTTCAAAGTTTCAGTGTAAAATTTGAAGTAATTTTGAAAAGATTCAAATCTCAAAATTGTCCCCTTTTCATTTTCCCTATCCAATTTCAAAATGGAGGCATAATTTGAAAATATTTTAAATAGCAAAGTTGTAGGTCTGCCCTAGATGTACAACTTTGGTATTTTGAATTTTTGAAGTTCCAATACAAAATTCAAAGTAATTTTGGTTTTTTAGATTTCCAGAAAATGTCCCTTTTTGAATTCAAATTCAAATTTCAAAAACTAAGCCGAATTGGAAAATGTTCATATTGAGAAAGTTGTAGATCTTTGAAAATGGAACAACTTTTGTTTTTACAGATTTTCAACTTCTATTGAAGATTTGAAAGTAATTTGAAATTTACTTCCAGTGGCAATTCGGTAATTTATTTGAAATCGCTGCCAACCACCGCACGCCACCTCCCGCCGACGCCGGCGAGCTTCGAACGCCTTCCAGGCGCGTTTTCGACCGCCAGCTCTTGCTTCAGCGCCTTCTTGACCGGCCACACGTCGCGTTGAGGTCGTTTGCATCGTCCTATAAATACCGAGCACGTCGTGGTCGAGTTTTCCTCTTCCTCGGTTTTCCGCCGCCACCGTTGCTCCGCCGCTCGCCGTAGCCCTCGTCGCGTCCCCTCTGGTCGCGCCAGCTGCTCCTTTGCAACCGCCTTGCTCCAGCGCACCGTTCCGCTCACTCGCGCCCACTGCTACCGCCTGGAGTGTCCGCACCGCCGCTGTCTTCCTCGCGGTCGAGCAGAGCACCGTCGCGGTCACCTCGCCGTGGTCCGGCCACTCCCGAGCGTCTCCGTCTCCGCCAAGATCACCTACAGGATCGCTGTGAGCCCCTCATCGTTTTTCACGCCTCAATTTAGACGCTACCTCGCCGGTGACGCGTTTTCGCGGCTTACCGTGGCGGTGGTCCGCCATGACCGTCGGTAAGGGGTCACCGGCGCTTGTGCCGGGCAACTGAGTGGTGTAGGGAGTCCGTAGGGTGGTGTAGTCCGTGATAGTGGAGAAGGAGTAGGACGTCGAGGTCGCGGTCGCCGGCCGGCCACCGTGCCGCAGCGAAGGGAAGGAAGAGCGGGAGGTCGGGGATGACAGGCGGGGCCAGCACGTCAGCGAGAGGGAGAGAGCGAGCGCGGGCGGGCCGCGTTGGTGGGCCGCGTTGACAGGCCGCGCTGGTGGGCCGAGCAGGCGAGCGCGCGGGGGAAACGCGGGCCGCGCGCGGGAGAAACAGGCCGGGCCGAGAGAGAGAGGAGAAGAGGAATCAGCCCGCGATGGAAATTTTTGTTTTTCCTTTTTCAAAATTGTAAAATGATTTTCAGTTTTGTTATTTATGTTATAAATTATTTATAATTCCAAAAATTGTGAAAAAAATTTGAGTAACCCTTTTACACTGTGTACTATTTAATAAAAATAATAAATATCAATTTTAAGTACTTTTTGATAGATTATTTAATTAGTCCATTTAATTCTTAAGTGGTCCTTAATTAATTTTTTCTAGGCTTATTTATTTATCCAAAAATCATGAAAATTGTTTTATCATCTAATTATGATATAATCTTCTTAAATTAAAAATTTTAGCTTAATTGGATTAAGTTAATTTTTATTCTTAAATTGTGCTTTAATTAATTAATTAATTAATTAATAAGGTAATTAGGGCATAATAATTAATGTTGCTTGACTTTATGATTGAGTGTTGACTTTAAGTCATTAACCCTTAATGACCTTTAGCATTGTTAATTGGTTGCTTAAGCTTTCCTAATCATGTTATTAATTCTTAATTACTGTTATTTCATGTGTTTAACAAAATCCCGTAATAAGTCGATTAGGGTAATCGGACCCTAGATTAGGGTTAGGTTAGAGGCTTTTGTTGTTCAACTGTACCGTGAAGGGAAGTTGTACTCAAGTTGTTAACTCTGTTAAGCATCCATCGAGCATCATGTTTATTATCTCATCATCCTAAAGCATGCATTATCATTACGTATAGTTCCCGTAAAAGAGGAGGGTACCGAAGCCGAACCCGTCCCCGCAGAAGAACCGACGTCCGTGGAAGTAGGGTTTGACATCTGCGGTACTGAACCCGAGCCTGAGTTTCCCGTCGACCAAGGCAAGCCCCGGTTACATCTAAACTTACCTTGTGATTTAAAAAGTTTTACTTAACTTTTATTACGGCTCTATTGCATTAAGTGCTAGGAGTTGAGTGATCACCTAATTACTGCATTATCATCCTTGATATTCCAATACCATCCTTGTTACTGTTTTGTTTTAAAAATGCTTAGTATGCTTAGCATTGCTTAATGAGAAAACTTTAAAACTTTTAAAACAAAGTTTGAAGGGTTGTTGGACAATCACTTGATGAATGTTAATGTTGATAATTTGGGACCGGTCGGTGAGCTTGCATCGAGAAAGGAGTCCCCCTGTAGTGTCTTCGACTGAGTCAGATAAGGACCGTACCGTTGTTTGAACTGTGTGCGTCGAGACTTTGTAACTGATCACATGCTCCGGTAAGCCTAAGACCTCGGTAACGCCAACATGTGAACGGCCAACCGCGCACTGGGAGTGGAGAGATGGCGAGAGTAGTGTGTACCCTCGTAGCCAAGGGCTGGATTGGAGGTGTACTGTACTCTCGGGTGGCGCTGGACCCGGTCATGTTTTGGAGGATCCGAGTGAAGGTTGATGTATGTCGGTTAGAGTCCTACATATGTCGTATGATTAGGAATCCCCAGCTGGGTCTAATCGATTCGAATCGTCGCTGCTCCTCGGTTAAGGAGACTCGATTCTCTGTTCAACATCGTAGATAAGAAATGGAACTTTGATCGGAGAATCAGAAAGATATTGAATGAGTTATATGATCTAGATTAGGATCACTTACATTCTGTGGATAAATAATATTGAAATAAAATTGTGATTTTAAGGATTCACCATTAGTAGCTTTTATGCAAAAGAACTTGACTTCCTGCTGGAACCTCACCTTGATTCCCCTAAGCCTGCATTCCTGAGTCGTTCCACTAGTTTTGTCGGTTAAGTCTTGTTGAGTACTTTCGTACTCAGGGTTTGTTAAACCCCTGTTGCAGGTGCGTCTCATGAGCAGGTGTGTTTTGGACCCTGCTGCATGACTGTCTTTGCGGCAAGTGACGACGAGTAGAGATGTTTGGCTCTTGGGCAGAGCATCGCGTTTTGGTGTTGTAATAATGTTAATAATGCTACTCCACTACTATGGTTGTAACACTAAACTTAAGTTTTATAAGTTTGGAACATCAAGTTTGTAAACTTATGTTATGTAAGACTTTCGCTTTTGTACTCTGATGTAATTTATTATATAAACTGTTGTAATACTGTGATGCCTCTGTAATGTGATCCTGCTCGGATGATTGTGGATGATTCGGGTTTTCCGAGGACACCCGACAGACTTCTTAAGATCTGTGGTACACTTGTACAGTGGTTAGAAGTCTTTAAGACAATAACCAGTACAGGTGGGCCATAGTAATTAGGAGGTTCTGCCACAGCTGGTATCGGAGCGATCATGGACAGAGCGATTGTAGTATTACTTTCAAAAACTTCAAAACGTTTGGGTCAAATAAATATAACTGACTATTTTGGTCTAAATTGCTTATTACCTATCTCTATTCCTCTGGTAGATCTTTAGTCATGTTTAAAAGCTTTTAGTGGAATAGCATATTAAAAGTGCCCTATAAATAAAGTTTATGTTCTGTTACCCTTGTGCATTTAATTCAAAAATCTTTAATAATCGTTCATATGCTAAGTCATGCATCATGCTTAATGAATCTGCTAATCTACCTTCCCCGTTACTGAGGTTTGGGTTAAGTAGTATCAATCCTATTCATGCTAACCTTCAGATCCTCCCCAGCTATCCTTACCAAATTCTACCTTTTCCCGCTATAGGATGGCCCGTACTAAGTTGACGCCCCGCAAGTCCACCGGACCAAAGGGAGTTCCTCGTCGCTAGCTTGCTCCCAGGGACAAAAGTGCTAGCGGCAGTAGGACTGTCCCTCAGACGGAGATAGAGAGGCTTTCTGCTGAGTTAGCCCAGGCTACACGTGATAGAGCTACAGACGCTATCCAGGTCGGGGAGTTACAGAATTAGCTACGAAGGCTCACTGGGGCTCATCTGAGCTGTGAGCGGATGATGGGTCGCTTAGTGACGGAAAGGAATGAGGCATGGCACCGAGAGGATGTTGCCAGGGAACATGCTGAGGAGCTACAGTTCTATGTTAACGATCTGGAGGGAGATAATCAGGTTCTCCATGAGGAAGTACATCAGTTGTTCTATCAACTGCATCCTCCACCTGGTGCAGCTGAGCTAGACCCTGGTGTTATCCTCGCTGATGGTGGGGAATCTGCAGAGGAGTCAGAGGAAGAAGAAGATCCGGAGGAGGTGGAGCCTGTGGACGAGAGTGACGATGAAGGAGGTCACGTTTCAGGACTGGACACTGACCGTGAGGACTGAGTTGGTCAAGTGCGGTGTGTAGTTAGAAGTTATGTTTGTTGTCAGCCTTAGTTAACCAGGAAGTCCGGCATGTGTGCGGATCTATATATAAATAAATGCATCTGCGTGGTGTGTTTGTAATCGCTTTTGTAAAGGTTCAATAAAAGTTTGTGAATAAAGTTTGGCTTGTTATCAACAGATGGCTCATAATGATGATGGCAGGGGGGCTGCCCAGGGTGGGAATGGTGTCCCTAATCCACCACCCGTTCCACTAAATATGGCAGAGGCTATGTTCGCCCTTGTCAATGCTACCGCCGAAAATGCTAGGTTACTAAGGGAAGTGGTTCAGAATAATCACAATGCACCACCAGGCAATCGGGGTCGGAATAACCACCGGAATGAGACCACTTATGTGGATTTCACTGATACCCGGCCCCCAGTGTTTTCCAGAGCTGATGAACCGTTAGAAACAGATGACTGGCTCCGCACTATAGAGCAAAAGTTTGAACTTATAGAGTGTAGTGACTACCAGAAGCCGGTGTTTGCAGCCCAGCAGCTTCGGGGTGCTGCCGGAGCATGGTGGGGAAATCACCTTGCTACACAACCAGCTGGTCACCGGGTGACCTGGGCGGAATTCCGTGAGGCTTTCCGAGCTCACTTTATTCCAGAAGGGATTATGATCAGAAAGTTGGAGGAATTTCTTGCACTGAAGCAGGGAGACCAGACAGTAATGCAATATGTGGGCAAGTTCAATCACCTATCACAGTATGCTGTTGACCAAATCAACTCTGATCGCAAGAAGCAAGCTTGTTTTATGAGGGGTCTGAACTCGAAGATTCGTACTATGATGACTGGTTGTCTGAATGTGACTTATCATGAGGCCGTTGATATTGCTCTTTCGTCAGAAGAAGAGTACCGGAAGCATAAAGAGGCTAAGAAGAAGAAGGTGTCGTATGGACCATCTGGTGGCAATCAAAAGCGCCAGAAGATAATTTACCATCCCCAAAATCATTTCCGTCCTCCTTTTCGTCCACCACAATTCCAATCCCGGCAACAGACATTTGTCCGTCCTGTTGCAGCTCTATCCTATCCACGTCAGCCGAATGCTCCTGGCATTCGTCCTCCACTTCAGCAGGGCAACAATATTAATAATTATCCCTGTTATAACTGCGGAAAGACCAGGCATTTCTCGAGGGAGTGTCCATACCCGAGGCAGTATAATCAGAATTATCAGAAAGCTGTTGTGCCCCAACAACAGAACCAGAATCAGCAGAGGGGCAATAACCAGAATACTCAGAAGGGCAAGGCCGAGAAGAAATCTGGATGAGTCTTTTACACGCAGGTCGAGGCAATACCTGAGGGAGAGCCCGTCATGATGGGTATGTTTCCTGTCGCAAATCATCCTGCAGTTATGCTTTTTGATTCAGGCGCATCACATACATTCATCAATCGTACATTTGTTATGAAACATGCAATTCCAATTGGGGAAACGAAAGAGAACTTCTTTATACAGTCGCCCGGGGGTCGTCTGTGTACTAAAGAAATGGTACATCAGGTACCTATAGTATTGGGTGGGCATACTTTTCCCACGTCCATGATAATTTTGAAGGATCAGGATATAGATGTGATCCTAGGCATGAACTGGATGTATCAGCGCGGAGTTGTAATAGATACTCTGAATAGAACAATAAGACTGAACTTACCTGATAGTAGTTCTCAACTTCTTATCCAACTTCAAACACCAAAAAGGGCAGTCGAAAGAGTCTGTGCAACGTCTGTGAAAGAAATCAGTGATATACCTGTAGTTTGCGAGTTCCTGGATGTTTTCCTAGATGATCTACCTGGATTACCTCCTGACAGAGATGTGGAATTTGTAATTGAGTTGAAACCTGGCACCGCCCCAATATCTAGAAGAGCATACAGAATGCCACCGAAAGAGTTAGCAGAGCTCAAGATCCAATTACAAGAGTTGCGTGATAAAGGTTTTATTCAACCCAGTTCTTCACCATGGGGATGTCCAGCCATATTTGTGAAAAAGAAGGACAAAACCCTGAGGTTGTGTGTTGATTATCGTCCGTTAAATGAAGTGACTACCAAGAATAAATACCCCCTTCCTCGTATTGATCTACTCTTTGATCAACTGGCTGGAGCCAAAGTCTTTTCTAAGATCGATCTCCGATCTGGCTACCACCAAATAAAAATTCGCCCGGAGGACATTCCAAAGACTGCTTTCACTACTAGATATGGCCTTTATGAATATCTAGTCATGTCCTTTGATCTTACCAATGCACCCGCTCATTTTATGTATCTCATGAATTCGGTTTTCATGCCCGAGCTCTACAAGTTTGTCGTTGTCTTCATTGATGATATTTTGGTTTACTCCAAAAACAAGAAAGAACATGCGGAACATTTACGCATCGTTCTCAGTCGCCTAAGGGAACATCAGTTGTATGCTAAGTTCAGCAAATGTGAGTTTTGGCTTAAGGATGTGCCATTTCTTGGACATGTTTTGTCAGCGGAAGGTGTTGCTGTTGATCCTGGTAAAGTAAGGGATATATTAGATTGGAAGCCCCCAAGTACTGTTCATCAGGTTCGCAGTTTCCTGGGAATGGTGGGTTATTACCGTCGATTCATTCCTGATTTCTCGAAGATATCAAAACCCATCACTGAGTTGTTGAAGATTCAGGTTAAATTTGTTTGGTCATCAGAATGTGAGAAGGCTTTCCAGACATTGAAGAGGTTGTTAACCACTGCTCCAGTATTAGCTCAACCAAATATTGAAAAGCCGTTTGACGTCTACTGTGATGCTTGTGGCACTGGTATTAGATGTGTGTTAATGCAAGACGGTCGAGTGATTGCTTATGCTTCTCGCCAACTCAAACAACATGAAGAGCACTATCCAACCCATGATTTAGAGTTAGCGGCTGTTGTTCATGCCTTGAAGATATGGCGGCATTATTTATTGGGTAATCTGTGTCACATCTATACAGATCACAAGAGTTTGAAATACATTTTCACTCAATCTGATTTGAATATGCGCCAACGAAGATGGTTAGAATTGATAAAGGACTATGACTTAGAAGTGTATTATCATCCGGGTAAGGCAAATGTGGTTGCCGATGCCCTCAGTCGAAAGACTCATTGCAACTGTTTGACAGTGAAACCGTTGGATCTATCCTTGTGCCATGAGATTGAAAAGTTGGGTATTGAAATAGTTCAGCATGGTAGTGTTCCCAATATCACGGTGGAAACGACTATAAGAGAAAAGATTATTTCTGCTCAGAAGAAAAATAAGGGTATAGTTCACATAAAGGAAAAAGTCAAAAAGGGAAAAGGTTTATGTTTTAGAATTGATGAAGCAGAGGTCCTCTGGTTCAAAGATCGTTTGGTTGTACCTAAGGTTCCGGAGTTACGTCAATTGATTTTGGATGAAGCACATTTGACCAAATTCTCCATCCATCCTGAAAGTAATAAGATGTATCATGATCTGAAACAAAGATTCTAGTGGACCAAGATGAAGATTGAGATTGCCAGATACATAGCCAGGTGTGACACCTGTCAGAGAGTGAAAGCTGTACATCTGAAGTCAGCCGGAGTGTTGCAGCCGTTACCCATTCCAGCTTGGAAGTGGGAAGATATCAATATGGATTTCATTGTGGGTTTGCCCAAAACAGCAAAAGGGTTTGATTCTATCTGGGTTATTGTGGACCGCCTCACTAAGTCTGCACATTTCATTCCAGTTCAAACTACATATCCAACTATCCGGTATGCTAAGATATATTTTGACAGAATTGTCAGTCTGCATGGGATACCTAAGACAATTGTATCTGATAGAGGTACACAATTTGTTAGCAATTTCTGGAGGCACTTACATGAGTCACTGGGTACTAAACTTCTGCATAGTACCGCTTATCATCCTCAAACAGATGGTCAGACTAAAAGAGTCAATCAGATTCTAGAAGATATGTTGAGGTCTTGTGTGCTCAATTACTCGGATTCTTGGGATGACTGTTTACCTTTAGTAGAATTCTCTTACAATAACAGTTATCAAGAAAGTATCAAAATGGCACCGTTTGAAGCACTGTATGGACGCCGATGCAGAACTCCACTGAATTGGTCAGAATCAAGAGAGAGATGGTTCTTCGGGGTTGATTTAGTAAAAGAAACTAAAGAAAAAGTCAGACGTATACAAAATAATATAAAGATAGCACAGTCTCGTCAAAAGAGTTATGTAGATAAGAGACGATGAGCACTGGTGTTCGACAACGAAGATTATGTATACCTGAAGGTATCACCCATGAAAGGAGTTAACCGATTTGGGGTTAAAGGCAAATTGGCACCCAGATACATTGGACCGTTTCAAATTCTAGGACGATTTGGTAAAGTGGCTTACCGTTTAAGGTTACCTGAACAACTCTCCGCAGTGCACAATGTGTTCCATGTGTCACAACTAAAGAAGTGTCTACAAGTGCCTGACCAAGTGATTGATTTCGAGGGGGTCGAGCTTGAGCCAGATCTAACATATTCAGAGCATCCTGTCAGAGTTTTGGATCAGAAAGATCGTGTCACACGGAGTAGAACAATCAAGTGGTATAGATTCAATGGAATCAACATTCGGAAGAAGAAGCAACCTGGGAATCTGGAGATTATTTGCTGGAGAACTTTCCCGACTTCTTTGCTTCTATCTAAGTTACAATTTCCTCTCTAGATTGTAACTCATTCTTTTTAACCCTTGTAATGTAAAATACCTACCTGTTTTATGAACAAGTTTTGAACGTGTTTGTATGACACGTTTCCTTTTCCATTACCTAACCCAAGGCTTTAAATCTCGGGACGAGATTTCTTTAAGGGGGAAGGGCTGTAACACCCCTGGTGTTATAGTAACTAAAAACCTGCCATGTCATCATTTGCACTGCAAATCATCCATGATTAGGTTAACAATGTTATGCATCAACTAAAATGAGTTTGAATTCTTAGGTTGGATGTGTTTCTCGTTGTGTGGTTCGAAATCCGAAAACTCTAATTTCGACTATCACCGCAAATACTTAGTTTATGCCATGCGTAATTTGAGGTGTATGACGGTGTTATACACTAGTGCCAAGTGTAGGGCATAAGCTCAAGTCCAACTTATAAAAATAAAGCTTCAAGTTTGAGTTAGGGTTTGGAATCCAAAGCTTGTTACAAGTTTTCCGATTCGAATTCGAATTCAAATTTGAGGAATTATTAAAAGAATTTCTTAAGTCAAACTGGTCAACCTAGAGAGCCATTTGGTCAACCATGTGAGGCTTGACTCAATGATACCCTAGGGTGAAGGTGTGATTCCTAAGTAATCCAAGTTAAGAAAGAATCAAGTTTCAATTCAAAACTTTTCCGAAAACCCTGAAAAACAAAACCCTAGTTTTACCCCTTTTGATATAAATCAAAATCTAAGCAAAATTTGGAAAAAAGTGTAAAACCAAGTTTGTAGATCTTTTCAAGGGCTACAAGTTTGATGTTTTGAGTTTTCAAAGTTTCAGTGTAAAATTTGAAGTAATTTTGAAAAGATTCAAATCTCAAAATAGTCCCCTTTTCATTTTCCCTATCCAATTTCAAAATGGAGGCATAATTTGAAAATATTTTGAATAGGAAAGTTGTAGGTCTGCCCTAGATTTACAACTTTGGTATTTTGAATTTTTGAAGTTCCAATACAAAATTCAAAGTAATTTTGGTTTTTCAGATTTCCAGAAAATGTCCCTTTTTGAATTCAAATTCAAATTTCAAAAACTAAGCCGAATTGGAAAATGTTCATATTGAGAAAGTTGTAGATCTTTGAAAATGGAACAACTTATGTTTTTACAGATTTTCAACTTCTATTGAAGATTTGAAAGTAATTTGAAATTTACTTCCAGTGGCAATTCGGTAATTTATTTGAAATCGCTGCCAACCACCGCACGCCACCTCCCGCCGACGCCGGCGAGCTTCGAACGCCTTCCAGATGCGTTTTCGACCGCCAGCTCTTGCTTCAGCGCCTTCTTGACCGGCCACACGTCGCGTTGAGGTCGTTTGCATCGTCCTATAAATACCGAGCACGTCGTGGTCGAGTTTTCCTCTTCCTCGGTTTTCCGCCGCCACCGTTGCTCCGCCGCTCGCCGTAACCCTCGTCGCGTCCCCTCTGGTCGCGCCAGCTGCTCCTTTGCAACCGCCTTGCTCCAGCGCACCGTTCCGCTCACTCGCGCCCACTGCTACTGCCTGGAGTGTCCGCACCGCCGCTGTCTTCCTCGCGGTCGAGCAGAGCACCGCCGCGGTCACCTCGCCGTGGTCCGGCCACTCCCGAGCGTCTCCGTCTCCGCCAAGATCACCTACAGGATCGCTGTGAGCCCCTCATCGTTTTTCACGCCTCAATTTAGACGCTAGCTCGCAGGGCTTGGACTCCTTCCTTGTGCGGCGTCCCTCGTCGTCTCATCTCCTCTCTCTCCCCTCCCTTCCATTCCCTTCCCTCCATTTCGGCGCAGTAGTTCGAGCTCGGCGAGCGCGATGACGTGGACGCCCGACGAGCGCGATGCCCACGGATGTGGTGGCCTGACGAGCGCGCGAAGGTGGTGGCTCCGGGTGGGCTGACGACTGCGTGATGCGTGGTGGCCCCGCAACAAACTGAGGTCCGCGCCATCCGCTTGCCACGCACGGGAAACATAGCAGCCGCGGGCATCCATCCGGACGTCCCCTGCCGATTATGATTTTACGAAACAGATGATCTACTTATTTTGATTTGTCATATAGTCCATATGGAATGGTGTGAGCAGATTCATCGATATTATAAGGATATTCATCACCTTATTAAATAATGCATGCATATTTGTATTTCTAAAATTTATGCATAGGAGCCTACCAACGGTGGCGTCAATATGTCAAAAATAACTTTATAGTACTACTGACTGCTGTAGTAAATTGAAATGGTCGATGATCTCTGGTTGCACTGTTGCATCGATAAGTTATGACTTGAGCTCGCAAGAAGCTTCGGATGTCCTAGGAGGGGACCAAGGGGTAGAACTGCGGTGGACGCAGACGCAGCCTTGTGACGCGGTGGCGCCGCCCTAGACGAAGGCAACAGCCCGTTGCGGTCGCGTTCGCGTGTGGCCTCGCGGGTCGCGACTCTCGAAAGAGCAGACGCGCAGCGCAGACACGCTTGCGCTGTGTGTGTTTTGATAAGGACGCTTGCGTTGTGCTAGGCCAAGGCCATAGTAGTCCAGAAGGGGAGAAACGACAAGCCGATCTCCGCGTTGGGTGGGTTCCTTTGTCATCACCCACCGCCCGATCCCAAAGCGCTGACGGCTCCGATCCGATCACGTGTCGCTGTCCCCTCCACGCCAACCTGCCCCCACCCCCACCCGGTTCCCCTTCGCTTTCCCCAGTCCCCACCCGCCCACCGTGACCCACACACACCGTCCGAAGCAAAGCGAGCACGAGGCAGCACAAGCGCAGAGCAGCCAAGCGCCACACGCCGACGCCGAACCAACCGCCTGGTAGTAGTACGTTCGCCGCGATGACGACGATGATGCCTCGCCGCGCCGTCGTCCTCTTCGCCGCGGCGCTCCTCGCGGCCTCCGCCGCCGCGGTCTCCGGGTTCCACCTCGGCGGGGACGAGAGCGGCCTCGTCAGGGGCGTGCTCACCGCGCTCCGCGAGCGGGCCGAGGCCGAGGACGCCGCGCGCTTCGCCGTCGCCCACCACAACAAGAACCAGGTGTGTGTGCCTTGCCTCCCTCCCTCCTCGTCTCTCCTCTCCACCCTGTCGACACCAATTCCATCAGTGCGTGTGTGGACTCTTGTGTACCATGAGTGAATGTGAATTGCATTGACTTGCGAGGTGACGTCACCAAGTTAGGTCAATGAACCTCCACTCTCGAGTGGGGAAAAAAAGGTTAGGTCAATGAACCATCGACTTGTAGTTGTAGGGGTCCCTAAACTTAGGTGCAGTCTTAGTGAGTGATTTACTAGATTTGCTAGAATTAAGTTTTGATTTCGAGATCTGATGGTTGAACTGTATGCGATGATGAGCCACAGCCGTTAGGAAAGTGGAAACACATGCAGTGTCTAGCAATTTGGTCCTTGTCTCACGTTATTCCTTGACTCAGAAACGTTGGGAGTATTTTCTCGTATTAGTAGGATGATCTCTCCATCGATGTACACCACGGCCACGTTAGGTTTCTTCTAAGTTCTGCATAACGTTTGGAGAATTTCCTTGTACAGGGTGCTGCTTTGGAGTTTACTAGGGTGCTCAAATCGAAGCGGCAGGTGGTGACCGGGACCCTGCATGACCTGATACTGGAGGCAGCTGATGCTGGAAAAAAGAGTCTGTACAGAGCAAAGGTTTGGGTGAAGCCGTGGGAGGATTTCAAGTCTGTTGTCGAGTTTCGCCTTGTTGGAGACTCTGAATCTGAATCCGAGCCTTCTGTTGCTTCTGATGATAGCTCTGGGCAAGGTATTGTTGGCCTTGGGTGTTTGGATAGTAGTATATTTGTTGATAATTATCCAATGTAAATCTACCAGGATAAATAAACGTGGTTTTGAATTTTTCAGCGATTGCCAAGCTCTCTCTTGAAGCAGACATTGCTCAAGAAGAGGCTCGCCTGCACACCATTGAGAATGATGGACTTTCCGGTGATTTCGCATCATCCTCTTAAGGTATGCTGCCGTCTCTTTTCATCTTCTCGTGCAACTGATGTCATTTCTGATCTCTTGCTATTTGGTTAACTGACCTATGACCACAAGTCAAGGACAGGCTGCCAGTGATGCTAATGACTGTAACAACGATATTGTTTTCATCTTGCATGGGTATCTTGTATAGTAATGGTTCAGTACATGATGCAAACTAAACAATGTTTGTATAGTTGCTTTTATCTTTGCCATGGCTACTGTGGGAACTGGCAAGTATCTAGTGCTGATGTGGGACCTTATATGTTGGCATCTGGATACTGGATGGTTACTGTTAGTTGAATCTGTTGGGATTTAGTTATTTCGTTTTTTATGGAAACCCAAAAGTGAGGCCTTGATTAAGACAACACTCTTCAAGTAGTCATATGACGCAGTCTGGTACTGGTGCTTTGGGTCCATATCAACTTATCAAGCCATGTGCTATCAGTAGAAAAACCTGCTGTATAGGGTGCGTTTGGATGGCAGCCGAACTTTGCCGCACCGCGCCGCACCACCTGCGCCACATATTTGGCGTCCGTTTGGATCGCAGCCGCACCTTCGGCGTGCCGCATCCCTGCCGTTGTTTTCCCGTTCATTTTGACTCCACCATCCGCCGCAAGTCAGGCGCCCAAAATCACCGCCGTATTTTTGGCGTGGGCGAAGCTTCGGCACGGCTTGCTTAGGCACCAACCAAACGCGCCCTTAGTTTCTTAACTAAACTTTGTATGCAGGTATACAATGTTTTGTTAAGAAACTAAATAGCAGGAAGCACACATCAGCGCCAGATACTGCTCCAAGACAAACATTTGCATCATGCAGTGCTTTTAGCTTTTGTCTGCAACCATAGCCATGTCTTATTCTTCTATTTATATAATTCGCACAAAGTATTTTTGTATCTTGTAATACTATGTGAAAAAACAGTGGCATAGCTCAGGAATCTAGGTCATAATCAAATCCTTTTCAGGAACCAGATAATATCCAATGCTCTGATGAACAATATCTGTATCCTTATATGTGGTGTGCTGTGATTGCATCAGTCTTCTGAAAATAACTTTCTTTTTAAGGACCAACTGGACTCTGTATCTCTGTCTGTTTATTTGCTTCCTGATGCATACATCACAAATTGGTGCTTACAACTTTGCAATCCAAGTAGCTTGATATTAGATCACTGTCTTGTTTGGTGTATTAATGTGAGTACTCTAGCAAAGAAAAACCCATCTTTTGTTTTCTCATGTCCATACTATTCTTATCAGTTCCTTCATTTTGTTTTTTTTTTGGTTCTATAATGCAGCATTCTTCAAACACAATTTGATTTAAGTTTGGACTCGTCCCTCATTTTCAGGCATACTTGGTGTGACTAGGATTCCAGGCAAGGATGGAAAGCATGAAGGTTTAAAATGAAGTTTTAGGTATTTAGAATTCTATATAGTAGGTTGCTGTCAAGCTGAAATGCTTTGCCTCGTTTACCGGAATATGTATCTTTCTTTTGGAACGTGGGGGCATAGAACTGTATATTTCAGTATTTCACACTGTCCATTTCCATATCTGTATATAAGGAGGTTCTGTCTGTGTAAGGCAGAGTACTTCAACTGCATATATATATTATTCTGCACCACAAGCCAAAACTGACCTAAAAAAATACTGAGTACTACTGAACCATGTTCAGTATCAGTCAGTACTACGCACAGTACCACGAAAATACTGAATAATACTGAAACGCGACTACTGAACATTACTGAATTTTGTTCAGTATATATATATACAGGCAACAATAGAAGACGATAATTGAAACTTAGCTGTGAAGGCAATCCAGCAGATAAGCATGAAGGACGCCAGAAGATAAGCTCGAAGGCAATCCAGAAGGCTCCTCTCGCTCTTTAAAAGGAGAAGCCAGACGCCTGAATTCAGCATCGAAGAAGGATCGGAAGAAGCATCCGAACACTCAAACATCCGAAGACACCACATCCACCATGAAGACATGATCTCAGAGACTCTCTGGAGATCATCCACCGCTTGTAATTAGCCACCTAATTAGTATTACTCCACTAGTGTTGTAAATTAGAGAATAAAGGAAGTCCTTGTGATCTTCCTGTGCTTGTAAGGTAATTCCTCAGGTTTGTAATAAGTGCTTGGGGTTTTCCAAAAGGGAAAGCCGTATGTAAGCTTGCTCTGTGAAAATGAATTAAGCTTTCCTGTTTTAATCTCTGTTTTCCTTTAAGCTCGTTCATATGGGGCGATGTCTCTATGCTAGGGACCCTATAGGAGAAACATCTGCGTGTGTTGTTCTCGTGTTAGCCCTGGTAGCGGTGTTTGTAGAGAATCTTGTTTGCGTAGAGAAGTATTCCCTTCGGGTGGAACTGCCTGGGGAGACGATAGAGCCTGAGTCTTGTGTGTTCGTGGCTGGGGATAGCGAGGGAGAAGAGCTGGTTAGCCCGGTTCTGAAGCGAGCTAGTGACGCATACGGTGAGTACCGAGTAGAACTGACACAAGCATAAGTCTCACAAGCGGCTGAATTCTTGGTCTCGCCAGCCTGCAAAGATCCTGTGAATCACACGCACGCATAATCCGCATACTCACTAATCACGTAGATAATAATCACGCACGTTGCTCTCGTCAAATAGTGTATTTAATATATTTTATTTTATTCTGCATCCATCGGCTGCCACGAATAATAAAATATTCAAATAATTCCAAAAACGCATAGTGCTAGAATAGTGATTGAATAGTAAAGTAGTTGGGTGTCTGTTTGAGTCACTCTTGGGTGCACTGTTCATATTCTCGAATTTGAATAGTAACCAACATTTTGAATAGTGACATGAATAATAACTTATGAATTTTAAATTTGAATTTGAATTTTGAGGTTGAGTTTGTTTCCCTCAGTTTATTCCCCTGCAGTGGTATCTAATTTTATTAACCAGGCTCCACTACAGGAGAATACGGGGGAATAAACTGAGGGAAACAAACTCAACCTCAAAATTCAAATTCAAATTTAAAACTTATGAGTTACTATTCATGTCACTATTCAAAATGCTTGTTACTATTTAAATTCAGAAATATGAACAGTGCACCCAAAAGTGACTCAGGCAGACACCCAACTACTTTACTGCTCAATCACTATTCGAGCACTATACGTCTTTGGAATTATTTGAATATTTTATTATTCGAGGCAGCCGATAGATGCAGAATAGAATAAAATATATTAAATGCACTATTTGACGAGAGCGACGTGCGTGATTATTATCTACGTGATTAGTGAGTATGCAGATTATGCGTCGTGATTCACAGGATCTTTGCAGGCTGGCGAGACCAAGGATTGAGCCGGTCGTGAGACTTACGCTTGTGTCAGTCCTACTCGGTACTCACCGTATGCATCACTAGCTCGCTTCAGAACCGGGCTAACCAGCTCTTCTCCCTCGCTATCCCCAGCCACAAACACACATGACTCAGGCTCTATCGTCTCCCCAGGTAGTTTCACCCGAAGGGAACACTTCTCTGCGCAAACAAGGTTCTCTACAAATGTCGCTACCAGGGCTAACACGAGAACAACACACACAGAGATTTCTCCTATAGGGTCCCTAGCATAGAGACATCGCCCCATATAAACGAGCTTAAAGGAATACATGGATTAAAATAGGAAAGTTTAATTCATTTCCACAGAGCAAGCTTACATACGGCTTTCTCTTTCGGGAAACTCCAAGCACTTACCATAAACCTGAGGGATTACCTTACAAGCGCAGGAATATCACGAGGACTTTCTTTATTCTCTAATTTACAATACTGGTGGAGTAGTACTAATTAGGTGGCTAATTACAGGCGGTGGATGATCTTTAGAGAGTCTCTGAGATCATGTCTTCATGGTGGGTGTGGTGTCTTCGGATGTTTGAGTGTTCGGATGCTTCTTCCGATGATGAATGTAGGCGCCGGACTTCTGCTTTTAAAGAGCGAGAGGAGCCTTCTGGGGAGTCCTCGCGCTTATCCTCTGGCGTCCTTCATGCTTATTTGCTGGATTGTCTTCGAGGCGAAGGCTTCAATTATCGTCTTCTACTGTTACCTAGACAGCTGGACGGTGTGCTGTCTCTAATAATTGTCCTGGCTAAAGTAGTGTCACTGTATATTCCTTTTGCGTTGTCCTCTGACAGGCGTTATCTTCAGGCGATATTTTGGATTAGTCTTTCACGCCTAAATGATTGATGTGCAAACATCAAATCACAAATCAAGACATGTGTATATGATCTTCTCACGGCAAAATTGTTGATAATACTGCAGGGGAATATGGAGGAATAAACTGAGGGAAACAAACTCAACCTCAAAATTCAAATTCAAATTTAAAATTCATGAGTAACTATTCATGTCACTATTCAAAATGCTGGTTACTATTTAAATTTAGGAATATGAACAGTGCACCCAAGAGTGACTTAGGCAGACACCTAACTACTTTACTATTCAATCACTATTCGAGCACTATACATCTTTAGAATTATTTGAATATTTTATTATTCGAGGCAGCCGATGGATGTAGAATGGAATAAAATATATTAAATACACTATTTAACGAGAGCGACGTGCGTGATTATTATCTACGTGATTAGTGAGTATGTGGATTATGCGTGCGCGTGATTCACATGATCTTTGCAGACTGGCGAGACCAAGGATTGAGTTGAGCCGGTCGTGAGACTTACGCTTGTGTCAGTCCTACTCGGTACTCACCGTATGCATCACTAGCTCGCTTCAGAACCGGGCTAACCAGCTCTTCTCCCTCACTATCCCCAGCCACGAACACATAGGACTCAGGCTCTATCGTCTCCCCAGGTAGTTTCACCCGAAGGGAACACTTCTCTGCGCAAACAAGGTTATCTACAAACGCCGCTATCAGGACTAACACGGGAACAACACACGCAGATGTTTCTCCTATAGGGTCCCTAGCATAGAGACATCGCCCCATATGAACGAGCTTAAAGGAAAACAGGGATTAAAACAGAAAAGCTTAATTCATTTCCACAGAGCAAGCTTACATACGACTTTTCCTTTCGGGAAACCCCAAGCACTTACCACAAACCTGAGAGATTACCTTACAAGCGCAGGAAGGTCATGAAGACTTCCTTTATTCTCTAATTTACAACACTGGTGGAGTAGTACTAATTAGATGGCTAATTACAGGCGGTGGATGATCTCCAGAGAGTCTCTGAGATCATGTCTTCATAGTGTATAGTGGAGTGGGTGTGGTTGTCTTCGGATGCTTCTTTTGACCTTTCTTCCGATGCTGAATGCAGGCGTCTGGCTTCTCCTTTTAAAGAGCGAGAGGAGCCTTCTGGATTGCCTTCGAGCTTATCTTCTGGCGTCCTTCATGCTTATCTGCTGGATTGCCTTCGCGGCTAAGTTTTCAATTATCGTCTTCTACTATTGCCTGAACAGCTGGACGGTGTGCTGTCTCCAATAATTATCCTGGCTACAGTAGTGTCAATGTATATTCCTTTTGCGCTGTCCTCTGACAGGCGTTATCTTCAGGCGATATTTTGGATTAGTCTTCCACACCCGAATGATTGATGTGCAAACATCAAATCATAAATCAAGGCATATGTATATGATCTTCCTACGGCAAAATTGTTGATAACACCTTATCAACATAAGGATATATATATTTTTATTGAAGTATAATATTCTGGCTGTTGTCCATGACCTCGGATGTCCAACATGTTATCATCCAACATGTCATCATTACTATTATTATTAGATATTTGTATATTTACTTTTGACTCATAGTCTTTTTGTATATATTCTTCATAGTCTTTTTATATATATAGAACTATTACCCTACAACTGGCTACAAAATAACTTATTCTGTAACCACTTTGAGTTACGATAATTGCTATGCTAATTTATGAGATTATAGTAACTCTTTACTATGTGATTTACTATAACATTATGGTAAATATCCCCATGTGTTATAGTAATTCAACTATCGTAAATATATACTGACATTGTCGTAAATTAGTATATAAAATTATCGTAAATAGAGGTGGCTACAAAATAACTTATTTTGTAGCAGCTATAGAGTATACTCTCCCTATATATATATATATATATATATATATATATATATATATATATATATATATATAATATATATATATATATATATATATATATATATATATATAATGCAAAATTGTCGTCTGGTTTCAAGTAAATTTCAAACAAACAAGACAAAATTGATGTTTCAAAATTTGGCCACTAGATGGCTGTCAGCTGTCCAGCACGTCCAATTGGGAAATACGGCCGAGTGCCGCTCGCCTAACATTCTGGAATCTCCCGGGACATCTTTGCACCGTTTGTTCTTAAAAAAAAAACTCGGGCTTTCCAGCCTTTGTACATCTTAGGGCCTCTTCAGGTCTACTGAGATGAGGTACCTGCTAAAACTAGCTATGTCGTCCCAGGTAATAGTTCAAAATAAACTGCTCCCTCCATTGTAAATTGTAAGTCGTCTTATTTTTTTTATAAATACATTGCTTTTATTATGCCCCTAAATATACATTATATCTAGATCTCTCCTCTACAACTAAAAAACACAGGAAGCTAGACTCTATCCGTGCGTCGCTCGCCTTCGCTCTGTCAGCAGCATAACATGCGAACAATTTTCGTCCACCCAACAGTCTTCACCGCGTGCCATCCCATCTGGAGTAATTAACGCTCCATGCATGAATAAAATCTCACCTTCCCCGGCGGATAGGAAGCGACCAAAAAGGACGTCACTTCTCTTTCCTAAAATCACAGTGCGTTGAGTCAAGGAATCAAGAAAGGAAACGCACAAACACCGTATTTGCATGAAGGACATGCACGCAAACCAGAAGAAGGGGGTAGATTTGCATTGCCTTATTTACTTCCTTCGTCTTGTGTTGATCACATACTAGAACTGAGGTCCACGGATCCCTCTCGAACTCCCGCAGTCGAAATCCCTGCCCGTCTTCGCACGATCCGCCTGCCCTCTATGAGTACCCGGCGCTACTTAACTAGCGGTCCGTTTCCTTAAAAAAATACGATCCCACATGCGATTTCCACTTCACCGTGAATCACGCACCGGCTTCGTGCGCTCCCTGGCTCCATAACCACCCGACGTCGTGCGCCTTTCCTCCCTCACGCAGATCATCGGGGCAAACGAGCAATCCACCTCCCTCCCACAATCATCGGGTGAATCGTCGCTCAGCCCACCTCACGCACACGTTCCATGAAAAAGGAAACATTCCATCCTTTTCTGGTTCCTATAGTATCGTCCCCTTCTGCAGCGATCAGCCAGGTATTTGAATGACCGCCCGTCCCATGCGACCCATGATCTCCAAGAGTTTGTCAAAATTCACTTGGCAAATATTATGATTTGACAACTTGCTAAAATATATGGCAAGTGAAAAAATAGACTATTTCCAAGAGTTTGCCATTTGGACTTGGTAAAATAAGAAGAGGCCCGCTAAGCGAACGAAGAGCCTCGCTAAGAAACGAAGAGCCCCGCTAAGCGAACGAAGAGCCCCGTTAAGAAACGAAGAGCCCCGCACACGAAGCCGGATGCGCGCTCGCGCTCAGCGCGCAAATATGCGCGTGGAGGGGGGAGATTTGCCAAGTTGCTAAAATTTGCCAAGTTGGATGCTAAACTGTTGGAACATAATTTTTTCTGTTTTGCCAAAAATAGATGGATGTCAAAGTTGATTTGGGAAACTCTTGAAGATGCTCCTCCACAGTTGGCTGTCCATTCTGGTCGTCCCTGTCGCCCTGTGTAACGCGGGTCGACGGCACCTGACTACCTGAGACACGGAGCCACCAAGGTTTCACCAGTCGAGTGCATGCCGACCCAGGGCCACGAGCACAGCAAAGAACGACCTTCTCTTCCTCACGTACATAGTCAGGTATGATTCTCTGTTATGTTCAAAAAAAAAAATGATTCTCTGTTTCCCTGACCTGATGTAAGCATGTGTCTTGCTTACGTATGTAGAGAGCAGAGACCATATCATTGCTCAGTATTTATAATCTTTTTTGCCAGCCTGCATTTCTTAGAAGTCATATTCTTCATGTATTGATGGTAGATGCAACCGTATAAATTTCACACCGGGTTACAGTTCAATCAATCTTGAAACCTTGAGCTTAGTGTTCATTCCTTTGAGTTATAACTACTCAAACACTGTGTCTAGCAGCTACACATCGGCATTGATCGAGCAGGAACATTTATCAATATTTATTATCCATAGGCCTATAAAGGTTGCATTGATCGTTGGTAGATTAGTTTGCCTAGCAATCAGAAAAAAAATGGGCCTGCTATTGTTTTCGTCACAGGTCAGATGACCTCCTTTACTTTCCATCTCACAAGAAATTCAGCACATCTGTATCTAATCCATACGCTCAGTGAGGGTGTAGCACTTTTATTTTTATTCTTCATTAATTTTTGTTTTGTTAACATTAACTGCTACCTGTTGTGAAGTTTTTTCTCCAAAGTAACTGAAATGAATCCCAAGAAAAATAATGAACACGTCTCCCAACATTAGGAGTCCTTCCATCTGTTGCAAATAAAGGTAACTAATTATGAGTTTGTTCACTTGTGTATGTTTTAATATAGTTGTTACTGTATTTAGCACTAAGCTATAATAATTATTTTTCAGTAGGTCAAAATGGATTAGATTTAGCGAGGGTAGATGAAGACATGAAGGAGCGCAAGAGGGAAAGAGAAAGAAAAAGATTTGCATCAATGTCTGAAGAGAGAAGGACTGAACTGAATAAAAAGCGTCGTCAAATATACCATCGCAAAAATGGTGAGTAATATTGTTATATGTAACAATAAATATGGTTTCTCATCTTGAGTCTTTCTTACAGTGGGTAAAAACACGATTAGTTTATGTACAGAAGTTGCCATTGACCCTAGACTACTTAGAAATGAAAGGGATAGAGCTCGTCGTGCGTCAATGCCTTCCAATAAAAGAGAAGAAATAAACAGAAAGCGCCGTGAATCATATCAAAGAAAAAAGGAGCAACATATGCTCTCTGAGCCAAACAATGGTGGCACTACATACATTTTGCTCAATATATACAATACATTGTATTTCTCACGATTCATATATAGTTTTGAAACATTTTTGTAGGGGGTGAGCCATCAAGAAACAAGGAAGATGAGGATCCTGCTAATGGTGGTAAATGGCTCCATGAGAACGATGCATGTCCGTATTATAGTGTTAGTAAGGATAACTTGTAAAACCAATTACCATGTACTATTTTGTTTTTATCATGTGTGATTATGGGTAAAGAATGATGACAACTATAACATTAAATGACTTTGTACTTTTTCCCATGCTTATTATAGTAAACATAAGGTGTATGCTATAGAACATTTAATTGATGCAATCTATAAAATATATTTAATTGTACATTTATTTTTTCTTAATTTGAATCATAAAATTGAAATAAGTACAAGGGTCAACATAAATATTAAATCGTGCATATGCTACAATGAAATTCCACTAATAAAAAATGTTATAATTGGTGTTTGCATTCCAAACCTTAGGTCCAATCCCTCCCGATGATGTCGCATATATGCTCAGAGAAAAAAAAATGCACTTACAGTCGACAATGGTACAAAAATATGCCACCCGAAAAGAGGAAGGCTAGGCAGGAACGCGAAAGATTATATAATGCAACAGTCGAACGAAAGGAGGGAAAAAAGCCTATTACAGAAGACGAAAGGAATTTCATGCCAACACTCTACACCCAGATTCCATTGCTATGAAAAACCCTATGTATATCCCTTCACCATAATCAAGGTAATGTCTTCAAATTACTAATTTGTATAAATCTTAGACTTCTATTGATGTTAGTGTTAAAAAATAGAAAATAGGGCAACCCATTGGGCATTTAATGTAGTGACATTGGCACGTGCGCCAACTATGTTATTTGAAATTGATTCTACAAAGTATCTACAAACACTTATTAGTTCCACTTTTGAGAATTTTCATGTATCATTTTTTGTTTAAAATCTGTGTACCATGGCTACATGTTTAATATAAGAACAACCATCATTTTTTAATCTATTAATATTCTCAAATTTTGATGTTCAGATTTTGATATATATATATGAAGCACTTTGAATACAAAATCTGACACTAAAAGGTTGGCACTCTAATTCAGATAAGCTATATCCTTGATTAGTTGAAAGATGCATGCTAATTGTAACTGCTACAGGAGCAAAAGAAAATCTAAAGATAGCTAATTGATGAAGTCTTTTGTTTTTTTTTCAGAATTCATCCATACTTCATGACCAATAGCATGTCGGACATAAAAGATTGGCACTATGTGTTATTAATATTACATTGATTTGCCGTAAAGGTTGTGAGCTTCTGAGGATGTCTTTGACTTGCGAAAAAGGTTGTAACTGGAATTTGCAAGTCTCTACAAGTGGACATATCTTGTTTCATATTTGTTTGGTGTTATGGGTTCAATTGCAACTTGTTTCATATGTTATATTAGAATATTACTTTGATTTCAACACTCTACATGTGAGACAACCAATTATATTTGAGATGCTTATACTATCCCAAAGAAATCATTAAGACTCAAAGCTATTTTGTTTGAAGTGGAAACCTAAAATTTTATTGCAAACAAAGCTACCGTGGACAAAGTGTTATGCATTCGTTGAGCTTGACATTGGACGCCGCTCGGCCCACACTGAAGAGGTCGGGTATTACTTTTGTTCCCGTTGCAACGCACGGGCATGATCCTAGTATATTAAAAATAATATATGGAGAAGACAAAACGACTTGCAATTTGAGATAGAAGGACTATTTGACTAGTAAAAAAATATTAATTAATACTATTTAGCTAACCGTCTATTTGAATTTACTCGTAGTTCATAGTTAATATTAGCTAGCTAGCTCGCTATCTGTTAGCTTAGTGGTGTTTGTATCCACCGGTGGTTTGGTCTATATATCCTTTTTTTTGTTTGCTATTGGTAGGGCAATGTGGTTGGGGAGGATAAAATTGTCTTATTTTGCAATCTATTATATACTATTATTATCTGGATTGGAATAGATAGTAGATAGCTGGGTATCATAGCTAATTTTTAGCATCTACTAATTAGCTGGTGGATCAACCAAGCCTAAGTATACTAACTATTAGCTAGAGGATCAAACAAAGCTTAGCTAATAGCTCCGCTAGTAAAAACCCGTTAGTTGGCTAGCGATTAGTTGTCTGGATCAAAATATGCCATTATGTGTTATTTTACGAAGCGAGCTAACCACAAGGGACCCTAAAAAAAAGCGGATAGCCATTCTTTCAGTCTCTATTTGTTGGCATAACACTCCAAAATCCTACCTCCTAAAGCTACAAAAAACTTGTACTACTCCAATGTTTTGCCCTGTAACCGTTAACCTCCGTCATTCCTCCTCAAGCTAGAACATCACCTTAGTTATGGTTTGGCTTGTTATCACCATCTCTCTTCTTAGTCTTCTAGGAGTAGTTTCAATGGTGCCATTGCTTCTAACGTTAACCACTAGGTAGTTGGCGCTGAGAGCATCTCCAACAGGACTACCTAAAACACACCCCCTACTTCTCTGTTTAGATAGCCACCTATTTTCATACTACTCATATTTCATTATTGGCTCCAGCAGCACTACCTAAAACAGACCCCCCAAATCCATCCATCCTTGCAGAGGATGACATGTCTATCAGCATCTTCTTCCCTGCACGTGCTAGCAGAGCCAGAGGGAGGGGAGGAGAGCGGACGTCGGCGGCTGGCCGCACCGCGCTAGGGTGGCCACGCGCCGGGGCTGGCCACGCCCGCGCCGGGGAGCCATGCCCGCCGGGAAGGAGCCGCCCGCCAAGAGGGGCCACCCATGCCGAGGAGGCGCCACCTGCACTGGGAGCCATGCTCGCCGGGCAGGAGCCGCCCACGCCGAGGAGGCGCTACCGCGCCGGGAGGGGCCGCCGCTGAGGACCTGCCTGGGTGTCGGGGGACTTGCCTAAGCGGACGGAACGCAGCGGCGAGGGACGGACGGGACGGAGAAGCAAGGGGCGGCGAGATCCGGGTCGGGCAGTGGCGCTGCTGGCGGCTAGGCGGACCTTGGCGGTAGCGCTAGCGACGGAAGCCGCGAGTCGCGCAGGTGCAAGCGTCGAGTGGAGGAGAAAGAGGAAAAAAAGTAGGAGGTGTGTAGTAGGGGGCCAACAGAAGTAGAGGGTGGAGGGGGAAAAGTAGGAGGTCAACAAATGTAGGGGGTCTAGTAGGGGGCCTATTGGAGTTGGTTTTTTAGCCTCCACTACCTAAATCTGAAGTAGGGGGTCTAGGAGGTCCTGTTGGAGATGCTCTGACACCCCAATCGCCTCTATCACCCGCTAGTGTCTCCCATCACTGTGGCAAGTGGACACTTCCTTGACCTTCACCTTTAACTCTGGTAGCCATGCCACATCACCTACCAGACATAAAATCCTAAATCCCTAGCAATTCTAATCGTGAAGCCAGAGCCCTTCCACCAGAATAAGAGGTTACTTTATTCATCGTTTCAGTGTCTTCAATCTTTTATAGCCATCAGTTCCTTCTAATATGGTTGCCAGATACCTTTCCAAATCAAGAAATCTCTATCATTTTACTTCTCCAATTCTTAATATAAGTCTATTAACCTTTGTCCTAAGTTAACTTGTTTTGACCATGAATGACTAAAAAGTTGTGCAGATGTTGATGTTGTATCCATCGTGGAACATACTAATACTTTTATAGCATACAACTTTTCTACTTCATCCGTTTCAAATTATAAGATGTTTCGACATTTCTAGATATATTATTTTCATTATATATGTAGACATAGTGTATATCTATATGTATAAGAAAAACTATGGTCCTGTTCGGCAGGCTGTTTTTTGGCTTATAAGCCGGCTGTGGCTGATTTGCTGTGAGAGAAAAACACTGTTCCACGGCTGATAAGCCGTGCTGATAAGCTCAGCCGAACAGGGGTATGTATCTAGAAAAACAAAACATCTTATAATTTGAAAAACAGAGAGTATTTTAAAGGATATATAGAAGAGAGTAGTTTTTTTTATTAATGAAATGAAAATTATCATAAAATTATTTTTTTTGACAACGCATAACATTGAATTAACGTGTTAAAAAAAGAGAGGTCTATCCTAGCCGCTAGCCGTGAGCCGTAGCCTCCTCGCCGGTCGCACCCACCGAACCGTTTCCAATCACGGCTGAGTGGCTGACGGCCCAGCAAAGCTGCCGAGAACAGCGCGTCCGTTTTCAAACCTTTTCAAATTCCTCTCCTCGCAAGTCGCAATAATACCGTTCATTCGAATTCTATAGTTTCATCCTCCTCCCTTCCTCTCCGGCGGCTTCGCTTCTTCCCTCCCGCTCTCCCCCTTTTAAATCAAACCCTCCCCTCGGCTCCTTCCCTATAAACCCTAGCCGAAGCCAGGGAGCGCGCACTCCACTCCCCAGCCCGATCCCCCGAGATCGCGTCCGCTGCAGTCGCCGCCTGATGGCTGCCCCGCCGCCGCCGCCGCTCCCGCCCATGCCGCCGAGGCGCGTCTCCTGCGGCTCCCTTCTACAGGAACTGCAGGTTCGTTCGACCCTGCGACCCAATGCTTCCTCCGTTGTTTGATCTGCGATTCTGGCCAATGCCGACTGGATCTTGGGTGTCACATTCTTGGCCGGTGATTCTGGCTGCTGCGGTTCTTGGTGGGTAAGGGGTTTGGGTCTGCAGGGAAAATTTTCTTTGGCGTATAATTTGGGGGGATCGTGCTCCGGATTTTGGGCTTTCGTAGTCCCGTTCTTAATTTTGTAGGACGCGTTGGAATTGAGTGCCGATTTTGTCTCCCTTTCATTCTTCTTGGCCGAATTAGTGAATTTTGGGCACGGCCATTGCATTTCTTGGTGTTGAAGTTGAATTTGTGCCATGATGGTTGGATCTTGGGGACAAAGTTGTCGCCCTCCGGAAATTCCCTGTTTCCTGGTTCTCTTGGCGCCAATTCTGGCCTGGTTTGCCATCTGCCGTTGCGATCATGATGATTCATTCATCGTCTCACTGTTCTCTTTTTGTTCGCATCCGTGTTTCCGTACCTGATGGGGAATGCATTCTGATTGTCTTTGTCTCTTTCTGTGTCGCGTTGGACGGGTCTCTCTCTACAGCCAGTTCGGCTTTGCATACGGTACTAAACACCACAATTTTGATTTTTGAATCAGGAACTATGGGGAGAAATTGGTCAGGGCGAAATGGAAAGAGATAGGATGATACTGCAACTGGAAGAGGATTGTCTCAATGTTTACAGGCAAAAAGTGAATCAGACCAGGAAGCAGAAGGCAGACCTGCTTCAAGAGCTGTCGTTTGGCGAAGCTGATATAGATAAGATCCTTTCTGCTCTTGGAGAGAGAGAAACCTTTCCCAGGGTAAGTTTTTCTGTCATCATTCAATTTCTGTGGTTGTTGTAGCTGGCAGGCTTTAAAAGTTTCTGGTGGTTGTTGTACTTGTAGACTTTCAGTTTTCAAACTGACACTGAGAAAAAAAAATTATCTGTTCAGTCAGAGAAGCTTGGGGGCACGTTAATGGAACAACTAGCTAAGATACAGCCAGTGCTGGAAGATTTGAGGCGCAGGAGGGATGACAGATTAAATGATTTCAGGGCTATTCAGTTACAGATAGTTCGATTGCAAGCAGAAATTTCAGGAGCCATTGATCATGGGGATCCGGCTAATCCTATGGTAGATGAGAATGATCTATCCTTGAAGAGATTAGGGGAATTGAAGGAGCAACTTAATGATCTTCAGACAGAAAAGGTTGCATATCGAGTTTTAAAATTTTCTTTCCCAGGGTGCTTAGCTGCCATTCTTAAATTGATTGTTTTTTTTTTCAGGAATGCAGGCTGCAAAAAATTGACATCCAGACTAACAATATTCAGGAAATGTGCAACATTATGTCTATTGATCTCAAAAAGGCACTAAAGGATGTTCATTCCAGTTATGGTGAGCTGGGAAGAACCAAACCCATGAGCATTAGCAACGATTCACTTGATAGACTCTCGGAAAAAGTTCATGTGTTAAATCATCAAAAGAAACAAAGGCTTCGGAAGGTGCGTATATCGTTCAAGCTAGTTATTTCATTGAAACATAGATCAGCATATATATTACTGAAATGCGTTCAATCTCACGTATTTCGCATTTTTTTCCTGATGTCAAGCGCACTAGCCATTGAACTTGATCTTAAAGAACAAAAAATTTGATGAAATTTGCCTTAGAAAAGTGTCAGGTTACTTTGCTGTTTTGTGAGAAAACCATATATTTTCCCAACACCAAATATGTCATGTTACATTTTCCTCAAACCGTATATCGTTCAAGCTAGTTATTTCATTGAAACATAGATCAGCATATATATTACTGAAATGCGTTCAATCTCACGTATTTCACATTTTTTTCCTGATGTCAAGCGCACTAGCCATTGAACTTGATCTTAAAGAACAAAAAATTTGATGAAATTTGCCTTAGAAAAGTGTCAGGTTACTTTGCTGTTTTGTGAGAAAACCATATATTTTCCCAACACCAAATATGTCATGTTACATTTTCCTCATCCCTGCACTAAATATTCATAAACTTTCACCCTTCATTATTTAAATATAAAAAATATGCAAGTAAAATATTAAAACAACTCAATGCTCAATAAAAAACTATTTTAGTGCCTCGGTGTTTACAATCTTGAAGTCTAAGATATTGGAGGCCACTGCCTTCAAACCCTTGGTTTTGTTGGTCACGTGCCATTCTGTGCCTAGTGACGGAGGAGTAATACTTTTTTTTTCCCAGAGTATGGTTAGCTTGCTTATTCCTCATAAATTTATAAAATACATTGCTTTTGCTATCGATTGTTATTTTTTTTACCTATTTGACTTAAACCTTGTGAGTAGTTTGTTTTCGGTACAAAAGACTTATTCCCTGTGGTTCTCTAGTTATCATCCTGCATGTACTTTGATAGTTTGGGTTATATATTTCCGTTGTGTTCAATGTGCTGAATCATTGAAATTCACACTCTATTGCAGCTCCAAGTAAAATATTAAAACAACTCAATGCTCAATAAAAAATTATTTTAGTGCCTCGGTGTTTACAATCTTGAAGTCTAAGATATTGGAGGCCACTGCCTTCAAACCCTTGGTTTTGTTGGTCACGTGCCATTCTGTGTCTAGTGACGGAGGAGTAATACTTTTTTTTTTCCCAGAGTATGGTTAGCTTGCTTATTCCTCATAAATTTATAAAATTACATTGCTTTTGCTATCGATTGTTATTTTTTTTTTACCTATTTGACTTAAACCTTGTGAGTAGTTTGTTTTCGGTACAAAAGACTTATTCCCTGTGGTTCTCTAGTTATCATCCTGCATGTACTTTGATAGTTTGGGTTATATATTTCCATTGTGTTCAATGTGCTGAATCATTGAAATTCACACTCTATTGCAGCTCCAAGATCTTGGCAGCACACTCATTGAGTTATGGAACCTCATGGACACACCAACTGATGAACAAAGAAGTTTTGACCATGTGACTTCTCTTATTAAAGTCTCACCAAATACAGTGATGCCCCCAGGGTGCCTTGCACATGAGCTTATTGAGAAGGTAATTGTATCCCCCCCCCCCCTGAATCTTGTTGATGTCAATACTTCAAATTTATTCTAGTTCTTATACAGAATCCTTCCCCTCCTCTTATATAGGTAGAGACTGAGGTTAAGAGACTGACTCATTTGAAAGCCAGCAAAATGAAAGAGCTAGTCTTCAAGAAAATGACTGATCTTGAGGAAATCTATAGAAGTGTTCACATGGATATTAATAGTGTCTCAGAGCGACAAACCCTCAGTGATCTCATTGATTCTGGTTAGCTTCTTTGTTGTACTTTCATTTCATACTGAAGTGCTTTCCTGTATTTTGCTTTTGTTTCATTCAAAGTTCCCTTGATGCTCCAGCTGGTTTCTTAGCTTGTGGTGTCCAGTCAAATTCCGCATTGCCATCTATGCAAACCCAATCTGCCCTTGGCTTTGTGGAATTGCATTATGATTTGATGCTCGTCCTCTCAGTCAACATTCTTTGCTGTTAATGTGTTAATTAATTATGTATCATTGTCCATACTTGTGCACAGTATAAGCTCAAGGTCCTATGTCTAGTGCACACCACCATGATTCTGCAATTGGAATATATATTCTGTTTAATTTATGCTCTGCAGTTCAAAGGAATAAAAGAGATAAGAAAACAAAACATTATAATGAATGAAGACATTATTCTTCTTGTTGTATGCTGCATTTTCTAGTACATTTTGCTTTTTGTGTTGGTCATTTTCAATTTAATTCTACCCTGTTGTGATGTTATGTGAATTTCTGGTCACTTGATTTAATTCTACCTTGATTTCCCCATTCTATATTGAAATGTTTGAACTAATGTGATAATTCACTCCTCAGTTTACTCCATGGTTTCCTACAGCCATTTAGTAGCTGATTCAGTAATTCAAGAAAAAAACAAACTTTGATCTGTAGGTAGAGCAGATCTTTCAGAGTTGCTGACAAGAATGGATATTCGAATTGCGGAGGCAAAAGAACATGCATTAAGTAGAAAGGATATTCTAGAAAAGGTGGAGAAGTGGACATCAGCATCTGAAGAGGAGACTTGGCTTGATGAATATGAGAGGGTAACATAATTTGTTTATCAATCCTTAGTTGCTCTTTTTCAAAGAGTTCATGCATATCAAGCCTAACAATATTACAGTGCCATATCTGTTCTATACTTGCACCTAATTTACAACCTCGATTTCCATTCCAGGATCAAAACCGCTATAATGCTGGCCGAGGAGCTCACATAAATCTCAAGCGTGCGGAGAAAGCTAGGACATTGGTCAGCAAACTTCCATGTAAGCTGTATACTTGTTCATACTTCTACTGAAAAATATCTAAGAGCTTAAAGGCCCCCCTACATATTGAATAATTTTCGTAGAACATTCCAGAAGGCTGCAGTATCTTGTATGATTATCATTTGGGGTTGTTTGGATAATAGATACAGCAACTTAAGGCTTCAGACTATGTATTGACTATAGGCCTGTTCGCTTCAACTTCTTCTGACTGCGTTGCAAGCTGTGGCTGCACCACCAAAGTCACGTTCCTACGAACAGGCCATATTTTATAACAAAACAACACACACAACTATAAAATAGGAAAAACCCAGTTTACAAAAGATTCTTCTGCAGTGGTTACCATGAGTTATAATTTTTTTGTGTGTGATCTGTGTTGTCTGAGCAACTTGTTGTGTTTGACTTGTCTATTCTCCGCCTCCATGCCATTCTCACAAAAAGAAAAGGACTATTTCATTCAAGTGATCTCTTTTGGAAACATGTGTTACACACCTCTATTAGTGATTCACATGTTCCCCTATCTCAAGTCAAATTTACGTATAGTTTAGGCCTGTTTTTAACAGTGCAATTTCATTACTTTCAGTTATTTGCTGTTGTTGCTTGCTGCTCATTTATCTACTAGTATAGTCTATAAATTTTCAACTTGATCTTAAGTCTTGTTTCATTTTACAGATCTTGTGGAGAACTTGACTGCTAAAATTAAAGCTTGGGAAAAGGAGAAGGGTATTCCATTTATGTTTAACAAGGCAAGTTCAATTACTCATTGTTCTTGTCAAACAAAAAGGCTTGTTAGTTTGAAACTGTGAATAGATCTTTGCTAACTTAATTTGGTATACTCATGTGCAGGTGAGGCTGTTGGATTGTTTAGAAGAATACACCTGTACAAGACAGCAAAAAGAAGAGGAAAAGCGTCGATCAAGGGTTGGTTTTTATTTTTGCATATCTTCTGTTCCATAAAGTCCTCGTTTTGTCAAGCATGTTGTGTTTTTTAGTTTACCTTCTTAGTCCGTTTTCTTTATAGCTATGTTTTTTATTTATTTATGGAAATGATACAATACTTGCAAAACTCAACCACTTTAACTATCCTCTGATTAATATACTGCCATGTGAATCTGCAATTCCTTCTGCAAATCTCAAGTCCAATGATGTTTCGACTGTTTTCAGGAATTGAAGAAACTGCCAAGTACAGAGCAAGGTGCCAAGTTTGTTACGAAACCAAGCCCTATCCGTCCTCTTTCTGCACGGAAGCCTCTTGGGAGCTCTAATGTCAATAATATTGGTGGAACTCCGACCGGCCGCCGTGTTTCTACCCCTATGTCACGGAAGTGTAGGCCATCTTCTGGAAGGGTGCAGGAAGCTGTGAAGACTGCTGTGGCACCAGCAAACTATGTTGCCCTTCCCAAGGACTGCTCAGACAATTCTTCCCTTTGAAGTGTAATCACCACCTATAAGTTGAACCTAGTCTGACATCGCTTATCTTCTCACTTGATCCGCCTATATAGCCTTGACTCAGTGTCCATGCGTGTTTTCAGACTTGAAAGTTGCTACCCTGAATAGTATAATTTTTTCTCGTTTGAATAGTTGCAAAATTTTATGGCCTGTTTCTTTCCCTAGCATGAGGGTGGCTCATACCATTGAGTAGAGCCAGGCTTAGTTTGGCATGGTGGATTAGCTTTTTGTAGACTTGGTAGAGAAGAGCCTGACTCAGTTCAGATAATGATATAAATTGATTTGGTTACCTACATTGACCGCATTACCACCAACAATAATATTTCTGTCTTGTGGCTCTACGGAGAAACGAAGGTAAATTCCAGTTTCCGCTGGTGCAGCTTTTTGCTGCTTTAGGGAGCGTGCCTGATAGAGATCTGTACGCATGTCTTCTAAAAAGGGTGCCTGTCCGAAACGTCTATCCAGGTAACAAACACTGTTGCACCCCTGCTGGATTGGTCCAGGGTTCATGCCAGGGAAACAACACAGGCAATAATAACCTTGGGCAATTGCAACGGGAGCAACATACTGATAGGCACCGAGTACATGTTCTCTTCAAGTTTTGCAATATTGTACTCCTCAAGTGTTGTTGGTGTGCACGAAGAAATCATGCAGGTCTACCACGAGTAGTTGCCTAGTTGCTACTCTATTCGGTTTCAGTATGTTGCCTCATTCAGTGTTCAAACAGTTCACAGGAAAACTGGCTATGTACTCCCTCCATCCCAAATTATAAGGCATTCCAAGAATCTTGGAGAGTCAAAAGATCTCAAATTTGACCAAATTTATATGATAAGATAATAATATTTATGACACCAATTAAGTATCATTAGATTCTTCATTAATTATATTTTCATAGTATACCTATTTGATGTTATAAATTTTTGTAATTTTCTCTATAATTTTGGTCAAACTTAAAATGCTTTGACTCTCCAAGATTCTTGGAATGCCTTATAATTTGGAATGGAGTGATACGATTTTGTCTGACCTATGAAGCAAAGTGTCTTGCCATTATATGAACAAGATAATTTCGCCTTTTGAGATTCATGTCACTGTTCTTTCATACTGATCGCAAAACCTTGTTCTCCAATATGCCCATGCTCTTCTGTCGTATTCATTACCATTAGTGCCATGTTAGATGATCTCATTGAACCACACTAGATATCAGTGTTGCCTGCCTGGTCATTCCATTGATCTCAAAGGTAGTTCCGGTGCTGCTTGTCCCCTTTCTCATGTTGCTAATCCAATAGGTAAAGTCACTGAATCTCCAGCTAAAGAGTTCAGTGACATCAGCCCTCAAGATTTGATCCGAAAACAAGATTTATACAGTCGGCATCTGAGTCGAAGTTGCATGTATTCCTCTAACGAGAACCCTAATTAATGAGATGAAACCTCGGATTAGAGAATAGTATTCCACACTAGCTATTATTCTCTAGCTCACATGCAAACCGGGTTTTGTCACTTAAGCTGTCTTTGTGAGTTGTGATATCCTTGTTGGCTAACACAAAGTATCTTTAGAATATTGCAAAGTATGTGCAGCGATCTGGAGAGCTCAACTTGGTGCTGGAAGAAATTACTTCTTCCGCTGCAAAACGACGCAGCTGAACTACAGCACTAGCTTTTGTAAAGATAACAACGATGTAAATTGTTCGTCAATTACACAACTGAAAGCACTTTACAAAAAAAGTTATCTCAATGCAGTGGAAGTGACTGAATCATTGAAGTGTTTTAATGGTAGACGATGTTACCTGGCAAGTTTCCGGTATCAGTTAAACATCACCGAATTCTTCGATTTAATAAAAACTAAAAAAGTATCAAGGGTTCTTATCATGTCCTTCTAGGTAACAATTTTCTTTCAATTCCTGGTTGAATACATAAACTTGGTCATCGATGGAATTGCTCTTTAATGGCTTAGAACACTGGTAATACATCAATAACCATGGAACCAAAAGTTTGGCACTTCTAAAGCCGTTCTACAATGTTTGGAGCCCATGAATTCAAACCAATATCGAGAAAGTGCTTCCCATTTCATTGTTGGATTACTTCCCAATTCCTCTCAATTTCTGGGAACGAAACAGGACTGAGCCAAACTTTCGTGATTTGGGTAACCATGCTGAAAAATATCATGTTTGAGCCAAAATTTTTGCCCAACTTACAGCAGGTTACTTTTCTCCGATGAAAAAAAGAGGCCGGTTTGGATTTACAGGAACAAGACCTGCAATTTGAGGTTGCATTCAGCAACATGTTTTGGCACTTTGGCATATTGCCGGCTGCATGATATGACAAATCCCTTTATTTCTGGTTTGGAGCAAGGAATCTTCAGAAGATTATTATTACTTGGCATACGGCTCTTATTATTAATGCTTTCTCATCCTGTTTTTAGTACTCTACTGAGGTTATCATGTAGCGGAGACCACATGAGTTTTGGAGAATATATGGTGAGAATATAGCTAGCTTGAGTGCGAGGTCACCACTCTTGTGTGTGTGGTTTAATTTATAGTTGCATTTCTTCTCTTGCTTTTTTGTTATTCCAAGATGTTGACAGGTGTTTAGTGGAATCGCTTTGTTTTCGCCACTCTCTGTTCAGGCGACAAGCTCTGGAGACTCTCTGTACTCGTCTACTCTTGAATCAACTGAAGCGAGCATCTTGGATACACAACTGCATGCGCCTTTTTCCGTGTTTTCTATCCAAAAGAAAGGCCCAGTACACGCCAAGAAACAAAAGGATGCATAGCTGCAGAACGAAACGTATCCGAAACATCTAATGAGGCAGAGCTCCATGGAGTCACCTTTGTAGCAGTAGCCTTGTTTCTTCTGCATCCACATGATAACATTTGCTCCAGATGAGTGCGAAATTTTACACGACCAGACCAATTGCACAGTTCTTCAGCTGAAGATTATTGGTCTCAAATGGTGAATAGTGTCAGATAAGCCATGCTGCCTCATGATAAGAATCAGGGCGTGATGATACGCATCACCATGCACGACGATCGACATCGCGAAACGTGTTCCGAGCGGAGTAGCAAGTGATGCAGAATCCATTAACTTGATACGGAGCGGCCTGCTGCCTGTCAAGTAGGATTGTGTGTATGGCTTTCATGTACTACTAGTAGCACATCTGCAAGTTGGTTCTGAAGCAACTGAATGGAAGCTACAGAGGGAACCTAGAAGAGCTTATCGAAATCACGTATAGATCGGCTGATCCATGCCCAGGATTTGGGAAAAAAAAGTTTTTTTTTCCTTGGGAGAGGCATCAAATTCAGGCAATGAAATTGAAGGAAGCCCCTGGGCTTTATGCAACCAACTTGCCCACTGCGCTGGAGTCCTTTTGTTTATTATTTCTGTTAAAGAGATGCATAATGGTTTAGGGATCAACAATGAATCTTTAGTGCTTGCTAAGTAGGACTACTTTTGGGGAATTATTCCCTCAACTCCCACTAGGCAATGCTGATTCCTTGAGACTACCCTTGCTAATTGAGACAGGGTTCTTGGAATCGGTAGACATCATGGATGCCGCCTAGTACGCCAATAGCATATACACATGGTAGTGGAAGCATTTCTTTTCAAGATGCAATGGGAAAAACAATACTCTCCGATACTACTAATAAGTAGTATATATGCCTATGTGCCATTCGCCGCATCAATATGCTATACATAGTGAAACCGCACACTGATCACGTTTGTCGCATATAGAAATAATGCGAAGGATGCTGCAGAGAGATTAAAAATGCTTAAGGCTGAAAAAGATTTGCCTTTTAGGTGCATGAGTTCTTGCTCTTTCAGAGTTCCAGGAACCCTGCTTGCCTAGCTACACCCAATCATATGAGCTGCCTCAAAGACTTTGATAAGATTTTGTGCACTAGCTAACTTGTGATTGTCACACCCTTGCATAGATGAACTGGTATCTAAAGCTAAAAAATATGCAGGATAAATTTACATGATTAAACACTTGTTTTCTGAAAGAAAAAATAAATTGAATGATCAAACACTCTGTTGGGAGCTGAGACACACAATGCTACAAATGTCACCATTGATTGAAGGTGTAGATGGTAGTACAAGAGGTGATTATCTCAGACTGGCAGCATCTGCTTAGCAGGAGAGGTTACAAAACTCCCCATCATTATATTGCATCCTCCTCAGCTTCCATCTTGGTACTACTTCACTACTACAGCACTACTACTACTACTACTACTACTACTACTACTACTATTGCTTAAAGCATCAGGTCGCCCCACACTACAACATCTATCATGGGGGAGAAGAGAGCGCACAAAAGCAGGAGGCTAAAATGACGCCATCTCCTGTAGCTTAAGCCTGGTCCTTGCCCTGCATCCGGGCCTCCTCTGCGGGGACCGTGACGGCGACCGCCATGTTGGCGCTGGCGTTGGCCTGGGCCTTCTCCAGCTGCACCTCGTCCAGCTCCACGATGTCCATGATCCTGCCGTTGCCGTCGACGGCCTTGATCGCCACGGGGATCTCCATGGCCGCCTGTGCCTCCTTCTCCAGGTTCTCTTTGTGCTTACCCCACAGCACCGAGTAGAGGCCGGCGACAATCAGCACGGACCCGATGATCCTGGAAACAAGAAATGACATGCATGGGACGGTTACTGCTTGTGTTCTCTCTCTAGCAGTACTACATGCATGGCGCATGGCGGCCAGCACTCACCCGCCGAGGTAGATGTTCTCGGCGAGGATGAAGGAGCCCATGATGGCGACGATGATCATCATGAGGGGGCTGAAGGCCGAGGCGAAGACGGGGCCCCGGCTCTGGATCACCAGCCCTTGCACGTAGTAGGCAATGCTAGACGTCACTATGCCCTGCAACACAGATTCTTTCTTGGTCAGCGTCATGACTCATGACATGTTTGGTGCGTGATGTGTTTTGGTGGTCGGAGAGCAGCAGATGCAGAGCTAATTAAGGTTTGCTTGGTATACTGACAGCGTATGCGGCGGCTAAGAGGTTCATGTCGAAGCCGATCCTCCAGACGGAGGTCTGGCGCTCCATGACGAAGGTGACGACGATGGCCTGCAGGGTGCCCACGAAGCAGATGAGGGTGGTCAGCGACAGCGGCGCGTCGTACCTCTTGAGCGTGGCGGCCTGCAACAGTTTTGATGACCAAACAAAATATAATTAGGATGGGATACTTGGTTGAAGCTCCAGCATTCTAGGAGCTAGTTAGTCGTGCAGTGCGCATGCGTGGCGGCCACTGGGCGGCCATGCCTCGCTCAGAGCCTCAGAGCACAGACCTGGAGGATGAAGAGGGACGCCCAGGCAAGGGTGGCGATGATGAGGAAAATGGAGCCCGTGAACCAGTCCTTGTCGGCGGCGGCGGCAGCGGCGGCGTCCGGGTGCGCGCCGTGGAGGTGCATATGCTTGGTCCAGATCATCTCGACGACGCGGCCCTTGTAGAGCGTCATGAGCATGGCGCCGGCCACCGTCACGAGCGTGCCCACCACCTTGGCCACGCACCTCGCCTTCTTCAGGTTCACCATCTCCATCCTGACGATCGATGTTCATTGTATTAATCAGTTGTCACTTCAGTTCGCGTTCGTATCCACCAATGCCACAACTGTGTTTTGGCTACTTTCATTGCTGTTTGTGTTTGTCAGTTCTTAGCAAGGTTTTCATTATCGGAAATTAAAATTTATCGGACGTTATGGATAAAAAGAATAAGCAAGATATATCGGAAATATCGGACCAAATTCAAAAAAAATTATTTTTTTTCAAAAAAAATTGTAGAATTTGACTTGAAACTATTCTTAAGATATTAAACATCACTTGTTCACAAATCAAAACAAGAATAAATCATTATAAGTGTCGGACCGTCGCGTGGCTGATTTTGGATTGTCCGTGTAGAAACAGGAAAGAAAGGAAAAATTTAGCTGATATCAAATTTTATCGGACCCCGGGATAGAAAGGAAATTTCGAAAATATCAACGACTTTCAGTGGATAAAAAAAACCCTGGTTCTTAGTCGTCCCAGCAGCGTGAGTACATATGCATGTATACCTGAAGAGCACGGCCATGATGAAGGTCATGGCGGGGAGCATGTTGCTCATGGCGCAGGAGAAGGTCGGCGAGGTGAACTTGAGCCCCGCGTAGTAGAAGTTCTGGTCGATCACCGGCCTGCATGCACACGATTCGCAGAGCCGCAGCCGCATGGTCGTCAGAGTCAGAGCAGAGTTGTCAAGCAAGAAACAGAGCAAGTCGCTGTAGGTACCCGAGCAGCGCGAGGACGAAGATCTGGAGGAAGACCCAGGGCGTGATCCTGGGGCGGACCTTGCGCTCGAGCACGAGCGCGAAGGGCGCGATGGAGAGCGTGGCGAAGGCGTGGCGGTAGACGACGAGCACGTAGTGGCTCATGCCGTGGTTCAGCGACACCTTGGTGATGACGTTCATGCCGGCGTACCCGAACTGCAGCGAGATCATCGCCACGTACGGCTTGCACCGCTGCATCAGCGACTCGCCGGCATCCTTGACGACCGCCATTGCTGCCACGGTACAAGCTCTGCTCTGCTCTGGTGCGGCCGGGGAGGGACAGCGCTGGGCTTACTCGCTCGTCGCCTGGACGCCTGAGGTGAGGAGTGGCAAGCGCGCCGCGGGTATTTATAGGCGTTTGTGCTGCTTCTGGTGCTCGTGCTGGTGCTGCGCTTGTTGGTTGACCGTGGGGGCCAGCGCTGACGTCGCGCCGGCCGGGCCCGGGGGCTTCTGGCTGCTTAGAAGAGACTGAGATGCTCCTCTCCGCTTCTGTTGGTCTGCAGCTCTCTGCTGCAAAGGCGAAAGACAAGCTGCCACACTGCCTGCCCGGGGCCTGCTGAATGCTCGGTCTTGTTCATTTGGCTGAAATTTAGCTTATGCATAATACTTATGCTGATTTGTTACGAGAAAAAAACACAGTTTATTCGCTGAAAAATGCTGTTTTCTTATTGCTGCTACCACTGCCAGCAATCCGGTGCCTCTCAGGCCCTCATCGTCTTGATTTCGTGTTAAAAGTCATAGCTGTATATAAGAATGTTTTCGTATTAGAGCAGCTCAGTGTTGCTCCGAAGTCCGTACCAAACCAGGAGCAGAGCTAAGGTTCATATATACTGGGAGATTTTTTTTCCCCTGTTCGACCTTTGTAGACTGTTTGCATGCACCACGAGTTATAAACAAATGAGGAGGCACAAGCAGTTGTTGATTGAGCTCCCAATTGAGAGACGGATCTCACATACTGATTTAGCACTAGAGCTGTCAGCTGTTGAGCCACGTAATAGAATGTTCCTGGTTCGGTTCAAACCAAAAACAATACTAGAGCTGCCCTTAGCTGTAGCACTAGAGTTTAACTAAAACGGCGCATAATAACGCTAGTGCAAGATTCTTTTTTTTTTCGAAAATCTAGTGCAAGATTCTTATCCAGTCCCTTTTTCTAAGGTCTTCTTGAACATCTCCACTAGATTGAGAATAGGTAATTGTTCTCTTTCACTATAACAGGTAATAAAGAGAAATGAAGGGAAAAAAAGAAAGTGAAACCCACTTGTATGATTTCAGCCGAACTCTCAATTGATTTTTTTTCCAATCCAGGCACGCCACGTGGCATTCTTTCCCAACTCCGGTCAAGTTAGAGTGTAAAATTTGTGTGATGGATGTGTCACATGAATTTATAACATTAAAAAATCTAAATGATTTGGTCCTCTAAATCACTCGGGCATATCACCTGATATCTGTAGAGTCATACAAATTGTAGTTATTATCAATTTATACTAGATTACCATTGTATTTATACTAAAGATATAGTGATTATTTTGGTGTAATATCTATATAGAATTGTTGTAATTATAAACCTATATGAAAATCCTTTGTTTTGTTTCGAGCGTTTGTTTTTATTAAATCTGCTATATGCTTGTTTAAAATTTGCTTTTTGATATGTTATATATTTGTTTAAAATCCGCTTGTCTTGTAAAATTTGTGTGATGAATATGGTTTGCATCATATGAATTTGTGGCATTAAGAAATCTAAGTGATCACTTGGGTGATCAAAACCAACACATCACTCAAGCTTTGTATATATAGATAAAAAAAAGCTCTAGCAAATTCTCTTTCCCTAATTCGTTTCTCAATTCATAAAACCACACCCTCAATCCCTTAAATAAAGGGGAGAGTGAATCAATTCCCTTCCCTTTTATCTTTCCCTCTCTACGTTGTGCTTGTGCACCAGGAGTTATCTTTCATTATCTTTTATCTCGAGCTCATCCTTACAGGCGCTAGATTCATCCCTTGGAGCATACTATCAACCAATTTTTTACATGCTTTATATTCTATATTTGCATGAAAATAAAGACAATCTCAATCACGTGTGAGAACATAGTGCTTGCGATGGTGGATCCTCCGCTGAACCGGACATAGAGGTTAATTAAATCTTGTTCTAAATGTCATATCTTTGTAAACGGAGTCATCATTTCTTAAGCCCAAATTGGAAATGCCCAATCATATTCCCACCCGGATCGACACAACAGAGGCGGGTGTAGACTGTAGACTGTAGATCAGAGATGATGGATAAGACGGAAGAGTGCCGGCGTGGCAGCAAATAGGAGAGAGGCTATGGTATCGGGAGTGGAGGGGCGATTCGGAGCGGTCCGACTCGGCTCCGGTGGTCATCCGAGGTGCGGTGTGACGCCCGCGCCCACCAGGCCACCACCCGGCAGCGCGGCACAGGATGGGATGGGATGGGATGGGATGGGATGGGACGGCCTTGCTCGCGCGCGTGTCGACGCGGCGTTGGCTGCATAGCTGGGGCTGGCTCGCTTCCTCGGTTGGCTGCGACCGCTTGCATGCCAGTGCCAGACTGCCAGTGCGAGCTCGCGACCTGCATGGTCCATTGACTATTGTGCCGGCCTGGATCCTGAGATTCATGCAGAGCGTTCCAGAGAAGCTGCCCACTAGCTGCCTTAAGTTCGCGAATTTTTTTTTTGATGTCACATCTTGGAAGGATACCAGGAGGAGTTTTCGGATATTAATAAAAAAATAAATTATAGAATCCGTCAGAAAACTGCGAGACGAATTTAATGATACTAATTAATTCGTCATTAGCACACTTAAGGCTTTTTATAGATTAATTAGGCTTAAAAGATTCATCTCGCGATTTCTCTGAGAACTGTGCAATTAATTTTTTTTTGTCTACGTTTAGTACTTCGTGCATGTGTACAAACATTCGATGTGATGCATTAGGTAAATTTTTTTTTTTTGGGGGGGGGGGGAACTGAACCAGGCCTAAACGTACTGTCCCGGCAGATCGATCGCTGCTGAGGTGAACTACTGAACTGATAGACACATTGCCACTTGAGAAACGAAACGCACATACAGCTCCCAGACCAGGAGAACGTACGTACACGTGTGGCGCCGCAACGTACGCGATGCTTATTCATTCTATCCGAGTGGCACGCGTGCAGCTGTTGCTCATGGCTGATAAACAGCCACGATCGACCGACCAGTGCTATCCGTTCCAGCTGCACATGCCAAGCGACGAATTGAAGATCGATCTGCATGCAGGGTTCGTATATACGTACACATCAAGTTGTTGCAGGATTCTTGATGCCGATCGAGAGCTCCCCAGCAGGCAGCAGCTCGGGTTCTCTCGCCGGATGCATGCGATAAGTGCTGCCAGATATGCAAAACCTGGCCCACAAAGCCTTTTTTTTAATCCTTGAGCCTCACAGATCCGCGCGCGCGGAAATTCCTCACCTAGCATCATGCATCATTAGGGCATATATACGGTGCTTCAACAATTGCTGTCTATTGTAATCGCATCCGGGTTACCTGATTTTTTTTTGTCGTGTAATTCAAAATTCGGGTAATGAAAATTGCTATCCGATATTCATCCCGAAAAAACACTATCCGAAATTTCGGGTACCGATAATTCGGGTTCAGATTCGGGTATACCCGATATACCCGAATTCACATAAAAGAGCAAATTGCACAAAACTTTTATAGCAATTTTATACATAATTTCAGCAGCGATTTGTATAAAATTTCAACAGCAATTTGCAGAGAATAATATATTACAGTCACTTGTTCAAACAAAGAGAATCATATACTAATAAAGTGATAAGTTCAAGTGCTCAACTGACAACACATCACAAACACAAAGACACTACATATTCGGGTAGTTTGGATAGTTCGGGTACCGCGAGATATTACCCGAATTACCCAAACTGATTTCGGGTAATCAGAATTGCTATCCGAGTTTAGGATCGGATACCTCATGTTCGGGTAATTTGAGTCTGGGTTTGAATAATTCGGGTACGGATAATGAGTATCGGGTATTTTACTCAGGCTTAATTGTAAGACTCCATATTAGTCATAGACAATCCAATGGACAAACCACTATATAAATTGTTTAGGAGTTCTTCGTCTAATAGAAATCACGGCAAAACTTTTGCCGTCCTTTCTAAATTTTTTTTGTTTAGGAGCAATATAAATGATACTCCATCTATCATGTGACATTTTGGCTTTTCTAAATACACATAACTTTTACTACTATATCTTGATTCATAGTAAAATTAGTATCTAGAGAAATCAGAATGTCTTATAATTTATTCTAAAAAAAGAGAGAATGTCTTATAATTTGGAATAGAGGAAGTATTCCATTGTTGAGACATGTGGTAATATATAATAGACGATACCTCCAAAAATATAAAAACTGTTTTCTATAAATGATTTATCTCATACCCCCAAAATGTCTGTTAATTACTAGAAAAGCCAACGAGGCCGGGTTGTCCTCATGGTTTGGGCTTCCCAAACGAGGCCTTAGATAACTAATGTTACCCACTGTACATTTGTATGGTACTAGTGGCAGGCGCGCGCCCTCGCGCGCGTTAGGTGGGCACAGGACAGATTCTGAAGTCAGAAAACATGTTATATATGGAGAGTGTAATATGAGCAATAAGATAGGTAGATATACATCCAGTGTACACCAAGGTAAACAACAATTAGAATTTCTGTAGGCATCCACGAACACTAATCGTTGAAACATTCTTGTGAGGAGAATTCTGTCGTCTATTAGTCTGTTATGCTCCAGCCATTGGTGACAAACAATTGATAAGCAGAACTGCGAAATACAATTGTCATGAATAATAAACAGAAATATTTACATGTCAATGGCCCTGTTCATTTGACTTATAATCCGTCTTATTCAGCTTGTTTTTTCAGCCGGAATAATATTTTTCTCTCACAAAAAATCAGCCAACAGTGTTTTTCAGCCGGCTTATAATTCCAGCCGAACGGGGCCAATGTTAACGGCGCTAATGTGGTGTATGCTAAAGCAGCAGCGGCATTACTATGGTATTGAATGGAACAAAAAAAAATGCAATAGATTTAGGAAACAAAGGGGGAGATCACATGGAACTGAATGCATACCATTTTTACAGGAGCTGCAAAGGTTGAGTTGTTCATTTCATTTTGCACAGATATTCTTCTTTATCATTGATGGTTTGAACCTCTGTAATCTGTTGAAAAAACATTACAATTAGCAGGCACACATATATGTAAAAAAAGAGATAGGAAACTAAATTGGGAATGAAAACAGAGGAAGCTCTGAATTTAGCTGTTAGCGCTTAAGGATCGTAGATTGTAGCGGTGCGTGAGAGGAGGTCGAGGCTTGAAGGCACGGCGGCGTACGGGCGGCGCCGTGCTTTGGTGCTGGACCTGGACGATGGAATAGAGGGGGAGTTGGGGAAGTACGTAGCTATCTTGCCAGGAGCAAGAGGGAGATATAATCTCAACCCTGGCTAATCCCTTCAATTCTCAAGTGTCCAATACTTATACAACCAACTCAATCTATCTTAACCGAATAACAAACTAGGAGATAACTCTCCTGACTCTAAGACTCCTGATAACAAACTATAGGACTCCAGATAACTGGATCACAATGGCAATTCTGCCCAAGGTGATCACGTCCTGACGCCAAGGTCCACCTCTCAGCCACGCTGCCGGCGCTTGTACACCTTGCCGGTCATAACATCGCTCCCCCCTGGAGAAACAGCTCGTCCTCGAGCTGGAACGAGGGAAAACGAGCACGGAAGTCATCAACGGCCTCCCAAGTGGCGTCAGCTTTAGGAAGAGACTCCCACTGTATCAAAACGTGCCAGATGCCACGACGGAGCTGGGCGCGCAGCGCACGGCTAGGACGATGTAGCACGCGACCATGACGAAGAGGAGGAAGCGCCGGAGGAGTCGACGGTGGAGTGCCCCAAAAAGGCTTGAGGACACCAACATGAAAGACATTGTGAATCCGGGCATCCTCGGGCAGCCGCAAGCGATACGCCACTGAGCCGATATGCTCAATGACCTGAAAGGGACCGGCGAACCGCGGACTAAGCTTGCCGCGAAACCCAGACACCAAAGACTGCGCCGGACGATGGAGGATCCGTAGAAGCACCCAGTCATCAACCTAAAACTCGAGCGGCCGGTGCCGAGCATCATAGTGTCGCTTAGCATACTCTTGAGCTTGTAGCAGCCGATCGCGAACCTCAGCCAAGAACTCATCACGGTTGCATAGCATCTGATCAACAGTATCAGTCCGAGCCGTCCCAACAATATACGGCAGCAAAGCCGGAGGAGGTCTGCCATAAACGACATCAAAGGGCGAGGCACGGAGAGCCGAGTGATAGGAAGTATTGTAACAAAACTCAGCCCAAGGTAACCAGTCCAGCCAAGATGAGGTCGATCCCCCGTGAGACACCGCAAATACATGGCGATGGTGCGGTTGACAACCTCCGACTGCCCATCGGTCTGCGGGTGGAAGGCAGTGCTCATCCGAAGCTTGACACCAGCTAGCTTAAAGAGATCTTTCCAAACATGACCAGTAAAAACAGGATCCCGATCACTAACAATTGAGGATGGAAACCCATGTAGACGCACAATGCCGTCAAAGAATGCCTTGGCCACTGTTGCTGCAGTATAGGGGTGACTCAACGCCAAAAAATGTGCCTGCTTAGAGAATCTGTCAACCACTGTCAAAATGACACTTTTACCATGAACGCGGGGAAGGCCTTCCACAAAATCAAGAGCAATGTCGGCCCAAACTTGAGAAGGAACATCCAAAGGTTGAAGAAGCCCCGCTGGATGCAAGTGATCTGTTTTGTTACGCTGACAAACGAGGCAGGAACGGACAAACTCACGTACCAAGCGGCGATCATGTTCCACGACAAACTCCTATTGGAGGCGCTGCAAAGTTTTCTGGGTCCCTTCATGACCAGTGGAGTGTGCGAGCTCTAAAACCACCGGAAGAACAGTGGATCCCGCCGGAACGAACACACGGGTGCCGCGCATGACGAGACCGTCAACAACGTGCCATGGATCCCCACGATCTGTCACCATTGAATCACGGAAGGCGCGAAACTCAGAGTTCTCCGCCATCTCCCTGCGCAGGTCCTCAAACAGCTGAAACGATGGGCCAGAGAGGGCATGAAGCTGTGAGCCGCCCTCCGCGCGGTGGGACAGGGCGTCGGCGACGACATTGAGACTGCCCGGCCGGTATTCAATGGAGAAATCATAGCCGAACAACTTACTGACCCACTGATGCTGAGGCACTGTTGAAAGACGCTGATCGAGAAGAAACTTCAGAGCATAATGATCGGTTCGAACAAGAAAATGCCTGCCCCATAGATACAGACGCCAATGTCGAATTGCCTGGACTAGGCCAATTAATTCCCGTTCGTAGGCCGCCAGCTTGTGGTGTCGAGGAGCAAACGGTCTGCTGAAAAATGCCAGAGCCCCTGTGCCTTGATGGAGCACCGCACCAAACCCAGTACCCGACGCGTCACAATCAACCACAAAAAGCTTGTCGAAATCTGGAAGTTGCAGAACGGGTGCGGCAGACAGCGCCTTCTTGAGAGCATCGAAGGCGGCTATGGCGGCAGGCGTCCACACGAACGCCTCTTTCTTGAGAAGAGCAGTCAGAGGTGCCGCAATCGCCCCATAATCCTTGATGAAACGGCGATAATAGCCCGCGAGACCGAGGAACCCGCGGAGATCGCGCACTGAGCACGGCTGAGGCCAACTAGTGACAGCAACAACCTTGTCCCCGTCCATAGCGACACCTGCCGAAGATATGACATGCCCCAGATATTGCACCAATGGCGTAGCGAAGGAGCACTTAGACTGCTTGAGCCGGAGCTGATGGTCGCGCAGGGCCGTGAGGACGGCATTGACATGCTGAAGATGTAGCGACCAAGAGGGACTGTAGATCAAGATATCATCAAAAAACACAAGCACAAACTTACGTAAAAACGGCCGCAGGACCGTGTTCATGAGGCTCTGGAACGTGGCGGGCGCGTTCGTGAGCCCAAAAGGCATCACCAGAAACTCAAAGTGCCCCTCGTGCGTGCGAAAAGCCGTCTTCTCAATGTCAGCTTCATGCATACGGACTTGATGATAACCAGACCTCAAATCAAGTTTAGTGAAGAAGCGGGCCCCTTGAAGTTCATCCAACAGTTCTTCAACCACGGGTATTGGAAATTTATCTTTGACGGTCTGCTTGTTCAATGCGCGGAAGTCCACACAGAAACGCCAGGAACCATCGTGTTTCTTGACAAGGAGTACTGGCGCGGAGAAAGCTGAAGTACTAGGGTGAATCACACCTTTCTGTAGCATAGTTGCACACTGAGACTCCAATTCATCCTTCTGAAGCTGAGGGTAGCGATACGGTCGTACCGCCACGGGCGCCGTGTTCGGGAGCAAGTGGATTCGGTGGTCACATGCTCGAGCAGGCGGCAACCCTTCTGGTTCGGCGAATACATCCTTGAATGAGTCCAGAAGCTTATCGAGCAGAGCGGGCTCTGTGCTGCGGACGGCGTGGAGGCGGCGTGTAGACTGGACATCATGCCGAGTGGAGCCGATACCCCTCCAGAAAATGCGCCTCCCCTCCTTTGTGAATGCTATGCACAAATCATCGAAATCCCAAAGAATGGGGCCCAACTGGCGAAGGAAAGCAACGCCAAGTACCATATCCCACTTGTCCAGTGGAATCGTGTAGCAGTCGATGCTAAAGAACTCGTCGGCGATGCGAACGCCGACGTCACGCGCCAGACCGCGGCACTCAACACGATCACCATTGGCCACGATGACTCCAGCACCAGGGCAGGGCGAGAAGTGGAGCCCGACGCGACGCGCGACATCTCCCCGCACAAAATTATGAGTAGACCCTGAGTCCAGCAAGGCCACGAGTTGATGATTGCCAAGCTGAACGTAGACCTGCATAGTATCTTCAGTTCGAATGCCCGCTATCGCCGCAAGCGAGATCATCGGCTTCTCTGGATCAAACTCCGTGTTGGCCACGGCGGCTGCTGGTTCCTCCACGCTGTCATCATCTGGCTCTTCCACAATATAATCAGCAACCTCCAGATAGAATAGCCGTGCACACTTGTGCCCTTGCACGTACGGCTCATCGCAGTTATAACAGAGACCTTGCTTACGGCGCTCCGCCATCTCTGCAGGAGTGAGATACTTGAACGGTCGGAGGGATGTGGATGCAGTCCCCCGTGCTGAAGATTGTGCGCCAGCGGCCGCGGGCAAAGCAGCTTGGCCCACAACAGGACGTCGGGGCGACCTCCCAGGAGGCGCGGGGAGTGCCAGTGGCGTCGTATTGCGGCGTTCATAGGCGCGCGCCAGCCTCATCGCCCGATGGAGGTCCTGCGGATCGTGCAACTCCACATCGACCCTGATATGCTCTGGAAGGCCACCAGTAAACAATTGAGCCTGCTGCAACGGCGGCAGCCGGCCCGCGTGCGCCATGCACGCCTAGAACGCCTCCATATATGCATCCACAGTAGAGGTGAACGGAAGTCGCGCTAGGTCTGCCAAGTGATTGGTGGACAGAGCCGGACCGAAGCGTTGGTGACACAGCTGTCTGAACTGCTCCCAAGACGGCATGCCTTGGTCGCGCTCTAGCACGACGTACCATTGCTGAGCCGTGCCCGTCATATGAAAGGAAGCCAGCCAGGTCTTGTCGTCTTCGCGGATGAGCTGGCCGCGGAAGAAACTCTCGCAGCAATTCAACCACCCCAGAGGATCTTCTTTGCCATCATATGTCGGAAACGACAGCTTGTGGAACCGCGGCACGCCAGCGCCCTCGGCCTGCCGAGGAACGTGAGTACGAGGAGGCGGCTCATGCATGGTGGCGGTGAACGGTGGCCCGGTCATGATGGAGGATAGGGACGGCAGCGGCGACGGCGAATGTGGAAACGGAATCTGGTGGATAGGCAAACCCGTCTGCGTCGGCTGTGTCGGTGCGACTCCGGTGGACGGCACAAAGGAGTTGCCCACCGATGCAGATGGCGATGCCGCCGGCGACGGAAGCACCTCCGAGACGGCCGGGCCGGTCGCCGGCAGCGCCGGAAGGTCCCCATACCCGGGGAGGCCATATTGCAGCTGCAGCGGTGCCGAGTACGGCAACTGCAGCGACGTGGAACTCGGCAGCGGCAGCGGTGCTGAGGTGGACGTACGTGCTTTGACAGCCGCAAGACGAATAGAGATGTCTCCAATCTGCAGCTGCATGCCCTGGATCGCCGACACAAGGGCCGCGAGGGTGTCATTGAGCGTTGGTGGGTTCGGAGCTTGCGGTGCAAGGGCGGAGGTGGCTAGGGCGGCGATGGTGGTGGGTGGAGCAGATGGGATGATGGGCAGCGCCGGAGCGGACGAAGCGGCCGTGGTGGCTGGGACGCCGGATGTGGGCAGCGGCGCTGACATGAGCTCCGATACCAAAGTGTTAGCGCTTAAGGATCGTAGATTGTAGCGGTGCGTGAGAGGAGGTCGAGGCTCGAAGGCACGGCGGCGTACGGGCGGCGCCATGCTTTGGTGCTGGACCTGGACGATGGAATAGAGGGGGAGTTGGGGAAGTACGTAGCTATCTTGCCAGGAGCAAGAGGGAGATATAATCTCAACCCTGGCTAATCCCTTCAATTCTCAAGTGTCCAATACTTATACAACCAACTCAATCTATCTTAACCGAATAACAAACTAGGAGATAACTCTCCTGACTCTAAGACTCCTGATAACAAACTATAGGACTCTAGATAACTGGATCACAACGGCAATTCTGCCCAAGGTGATCACGTCCTGACGCCAAGGTCCACCTCTCAGCCACGCTGCCGGCGCTTGTACACCTTGCCGGTCATAACATTAGCCTTTGTACTTTGCGAGAATTTTGGAAGAACAATATGGGAGGACCAAAAATCTAATATACTGACATAATTGAAGTGGGACAGAGTCTCGATATAGCAAACTATGATCAATATGTAGAGTCGAGTGCGGGTAAGGTAGCGTGCAAGATTAATGGAATAGGCATCAAAGTGAATTTGTAGCTATGAGTCTCATTAGGCACCATGAATATCTTTGAAATGCATGGAACTAATTCAAATTGCAAATAAGAAAGCAAAGAAGGATCTTATGAAGATTTTGGCCAAGCAGATGCGGATTGGCAGATGTTGGTCTCGGTATCCATGAATAGAAAAATATGTGAAAAAGTAAATACGAAATCTACCAGAATGCTGCAATGACTATAGATTAGCCATATGTTCAGTGTGAGCTTACAGGAAGATGATGCAGTGATGATTTGATGCTGAAGAAAATTCATTACATAGCCTACGAGGTGAGGTATTCTTTTTCTCATTTGAACAAACGGAGAAGAATGGTCAATGTAGAGTAGAGATAAAGATTTGTTGGTCTGTCATAGATTAGCTATATATTCAGTGTGAGCTTACAGGAAGATGATGCAGTGATGATTTGATGCTGAAGAAAATTCATTTCATAGCCTACCAGGTGAGGTATTCTTTTTCTCATTTGAACAAACGGAGAAGAATGGTCAATGTAGAGCAGAGATAAAGATTTGTTGGTCTGTCATTAGCCTATGGAGGGTACCTTTTTTTTCACGTTCCTATAGAGCAGCAGGTATTTAACAATAAACAGATAATCCTACATTTAAAATGCCAAGTCATCAAGTTCGAAAATGACTACTCTTATCTGTAGTGGCAATAGGAATTCCAAGTTTACATGTGCTATTTTCCAACTTTAAAAAGCATTATTAATTGTAGGCAGTAAATTCCAGATAATAAATAGACCATGCTTAGCAAAGAAGGAAAGAATAAGAAACTGTGTCGAAATAATATTTATAGTAATGAATAAGAGAAAAGATGTTACCATCATGTCAGATGCATATGAAGCCTAGTAATAGTTTTTAGTAATACACCACGGCACATAAGGATTTGTAGAAGGGATGTACAGAAAAGGTTAACCAAAGCTGTTTACTTTAAGCACCAATCGACTAATCCAAGATCTTAAGCTTATATAGGATATAAGGGGGATGTAATAATATAGTCTTATATTAATAACACATTTGTACAAAGTATTAACACTAAGAACAAAATCTTTAGAATAAGAAACTCATGGTTCCATTGAAATCACTCCCTTCCCTTGTTTTATAGCAGTTCAAACCCAAAGAAAAGGACTCTTGTAAGCTCCAATGTAGTCTGAGATTAACTGGAGATGTCTGTCCATCAGATCATAACATTGAGTAACGAACGCCAAATTTTCATAGCAGGCCGAAGTAGGAAAAAAATAGCAAATGGCGAATGGTCAGAACATGAGACCATAATGAATGTGGAATGCACAAATTGGCAAATGGTAGGACAGGAGATTATTTGCAAATAGGCTTGGACCATATAGAAAGTTGGCGGAGGTTCAGGACTCAGTAATGTGTCAATCATCATTTGTTCATGAACCTAGAGCCTCAGGGCATGCTGACAGATGGGTTACTCTAAAAAAAACTCCATAATATAGGTAACAGGCCATGCCCAGTACCTCACAGGCGAACGAACATCAGATCATATCCCTGAGCAATGGATATGGAATTTTCATCACAGGCATCTAATAGGCATGTGTTCCGGGTAACAAACAGTGGCGTGTGTTAGGAGGAGAAATTTAAAAAAGAAAACATTAGACCATAAGCAGATACAGACGGGAGTGACGCAAGTAGCCCATTAATGTCTTGCCGAATTAATGTCTTGCCGCATGAGCAGGTTCCTGAAATCCAAAACAAGGTACGTGGGCCTGAAAAACTGGTAAAAAAATCGACAATGCAAACTCATTGTTCTCTAATCGAAACTAGGAAATATAACTATGCCGACAGCCTGACATCAGTTTTATTGACAGACCCATGCAAGTACAGGATGTGAAGATATATAATTCCAAGTGCTTCTACTATGAAGATTTGAAGAAAAGAGCTGAGGAGAAAACATTTATCAGTAGCATATAAATAGTGGAGTTGTGGATGCTAGTCTAAAAAATCTATAGGAATTTTTATCAGTAACAAATAAATAGCACGGTCGTGGATGCTACAAAATCATGGCACTTCATGGAACACCTATGGTGCATAAATCAAGAAAGGCAAGTTCAGCACTCAAAATTACCTGTGACCAACAAGCTAATTAAAAGGGACATGCAGTGACAAAGAGCATACATATAAATGCATCTGGTGACACAAAATCTGACATGGAGCCATGGAAACCAGGTAATCCCATAAAAAAATGTATTTACTGTTTGTTAATTATACTGTATCCTAATAAAGGATTCATCTTAGTGAATGATAAGGGTGACAATGGGAATGACCAACTAAGGTGACATGGATGTCTCAAACTCATGAATAACCAACTAAGGTGACTTAAGTATTAGAATGAAGATAATTATTGGCAGCAAGAAAGACATGTAGCAATACGACATCGCCATATGTCCATATCAATCAATCCTACGAAATTGAAGGGAAAAACTTACAGAGGAGTCTACTGCAACTGCAAACCATTGATGTCATAAGGTATCTATATACGTTTCTGTCAATCTTTTGTTATTCGAAAGATCAAAATAAGCATTGTAAAAGAAAGGAAGGAATATAATGTAAGGTTAGCAGTGAGCAGATGGGACCATTTTGAGGCCACTAAGAATGTGAAATATCTGAAATGTTTGATGCAATGACTAACAAACGACCAGTACAAAATGGCACAGCGAGAAAGGAGAAATGAATGGATCAAAAGTTTGATTTGTCTTTGTAGCGGCCTATGTTTTAATATTCCTGATCTATGAGACCATGACCTCATATTCCATTTTGATAAACAAAGATCAGGCGAAAAAAGGTGAAACAAAGATGAGAACATGTATTTCCAATGGGAAATAGAAAATATCAGGATCTAGGTGGCAACAGCAAGGCTGTATATCCTCAGGTACTCTAGATATAAGATGGAATACAGGTAGCTGATTGATTAACACACAAGACAATCTCTGTATGACCCGAAACATGAATAGAACAATTTCTGTGTGTCATTACAGAGCACAATCATATCATCAGCTAGTCCATATATGAGATGGAATACCGGTAGCTGATTGATTAAGGTACAAGACAATCATCTGGGAATAGTTTAGCAATTAATTTTATTTTGCTGTTGAACAATTTAATGCGAGACATGAGATTAAGATCAATCACAAAATCTAACAAAACATAAAGGGTGCAGTGGTTCGAGATGGAGCACACTTATCTGTGAAGCTGGAACAGTTAATTGGCGCCGTAGATAAACAGAGAACACGAAGAACGCAGGAACCCTAAGGAAGAGAATGAAGCAAGATGAAATCAATCCCGCAAAAAAACGAAGCTAGGGTTTCTTGGAGGAGCGAAGCACGCGTGCGGAGGATGGGGGAGAGGTAGGGGGCCGCCAGGCCCCACCTGAGCAGGAGCGCCGCCCATAGGGGGCGCGCTCTCGCGCCGCGCCCACCGCCGCATCGGGAGGGAAGGGGGGAGAGAGAGAGAGAGAGGAAGTTGAGGGAGAAACGGAGGCTAGAGGCAGGTGAGGGAGGGAGGAGGAGGAGGAGGAGGGCGGCCACCGCCGCCGTAGGCCGCTCGCGCCTGGCGCCGTCGGCCCTGTCCGCGTCGGGAGGAAGAGGGAGAGAGAGCGAAGAGAGGGAGAGAGGAGGGGAAAAAATCTAGAAGCAGAAGCGGGAGCCGTGGTATATATTTTGTTGTCCGGATTCTGAAGAGAAGCCAGAGAAGCAGAGGAGAAAAATAGGAGAAGCTAACCAGAAGCAGGAGAAGCTGCTGACGGTGGAATCCGCTCTAAATGATCTGGATCGTTGGACGTTAGATCTAATGGGCAGAAACATTTGGAGCGACGTGGACAGTGGTTCTATTCGAGAATCCGGATTCCGAAGAGAAGCGGGAGAAGCAGAGGAGAAATAGGAGAAGCTAACAAGAAGCAGGAGAAGCTGCTGACGGCGGAATCCGCTCCAAGCAATCTGGATCGTTGGACACGAGATCTGATGGCCAGAAACATTTAGAGCGACGTGGACGGTGGTTCTATCCGAGGAGCTACCACGTTTTGTAGAGTTAAAAATTTCCAGGTGATTTCTAGGAAATCAACGATGTCCTAGATTACTTCATTTTTCTTCTTCTTTTCACAAACGAACGACGTCTACGTAGACTGATGATCCGCCATCGAGATTCCTCGTGGAATTCACTGGCGGGTGGTGGCGGCGATCCATGGGTGTGTGTGTGTGTGGAACATTTCACGGATCGGAGCTCTATGGCGAGTGTAATCTGACTGAGCGTATCGATGCGCTGCCGCCACGGCCGGTATCGTCGCGCGTTTGTCAATCGTGGATGATACATGTATCTACGCTCACGCGGTGGCGCCGGGAATCGGTTCGTTGGGCTGAAATTTTTTTATGGGAGATTGAAATGGTCCTCTATTGGCTAAAAATAATGCTGATGGCCCTGCGTGCGTGATGAAGATTTTTCAGCTGTGGCGGTGTGGCCTTGATGAAGGGACAAAATGCTGTCCAGATACGGCGCGCACATGCACGGCACGGCGCATATAATGTCGAAAGGGCCGAAAGCGCAGATTGAGAAGAAGGACGGACATGCGGGAGAAAGGTTCCTAATACAGATCGTCTCAAACAAAAAATGGATCAGTTAAAAAAAACAAAAGTGGATCACGTGTGTAACGGTGTACGAAGCCTTACACGCCCACGCCTGCTAGCAGTGCTACAAAATCTTTTTCAACAGTGTTTCACTTTGGGGGCTCCGAGGCAAGCGGCTTGTTTGCCCGCCTCAGTTATTCGAGTCAGGGTAGCCGGGCCAGCAACCGCCTCCGTTAATTATTAACCGAGGCAGGCAACCTTAAAAAACTGTCTCGGCTAATGCCTATTAACCGAGGCGGTTGCCCTAACGGAAACGCCTCGGTTAATCCATTAACGAGGCGGTCGCCTTAAAAAACCGCCTGGGTTAATAGGCCCACCTCGAAAAAAGACCCACAGCCCAGCTGGCCCATTACCTTGGCCACATATATAGACGGTCTCCAACAGAGTATGCAAACCATAACCCAAACGCAAAATAGGTCATTCAAAGTGTTTTGCCTACCAAAAGCAATGCTCCAACAGAAGACCCAAACACCTCACCCATTTTGCATACCAGCCTTGCCGAAACGCAAATTTGCGTAGTCGAGAGAGACCGAAGCAAATCTCTGGCGTCGTAGTGGTGGCCCCATAGGAGCAGATGTGGCGAGGCGCGCCCAGGCGGACCGTGGTGGGGAACCACCGCGGCGAGGAGACGGCGCGGTGAGGTCCGCTCGGAGCGCGGTCGGCGGGTAGCGCCGCAAGGCGGGGAGCGGGACGCGGCAGGGAGCCGCTACGGCGAGGAACAGCCCGTGCAGCGAGGTCCACCTGGGGCACGGCCGGTGGGTAGCGCAGCGAGGTGGGGAGCGGGGTGTAATGGGGAGTCGCCGCGGCAAGGAGCAGCCGGCGTGGCGAGGCGCGGCCAGGCAGCTCGTCGACGGGGAGCGAGGCGCGGCCGTCGGGGTGCCAGGCTCCTCCTCGCCCGCGGCCACCGGATCCAGGAGGGAGGGGAGGGAGGGGTGCCGCCGTCGGCCGGATCCGGGAGGGAGGGTCGTCGTGCTCAACAAGGGAGGGGCGACGCCGGGTAGAGAGGGAGAGAAGTACGGGCGGCGCTAGGGTAGAGAGGGAGGGACGAGAACGGGCGGCACGGGGAGAGAGAGAGTGAGGAGAGAGGGACGAGCTTTTGGGTAGGCTGTTCGAGAATGAGATTTCTTGTGTGCGTGACATTTTTACTGTACGTGACCCAAACTATGGAATGGGTCTCCGGTTTGGGTCTGTGCTGCTGGAGATAGTCTAACGAGTACTTAGGTTTTCACGGTCACACTGTCTCCCCTCCCCACAGACCAGCAGCGTGCCCCTCCCTCCCGAGCACGGGGACGCCCTGCACTCTCTCCCTCCCTCCCCACTCTCCCTCCCGAGCACGGCGGCACCCTCCACTCCCTCCCTCCCTCCACTCTCTCTCCCTCGCACTCTCCCTCCCGACCACGGTGGCGCGCGCACCCTTTCCCTCCCCCACGCAATGGCGTAGTAGGCCGGCGCGTGCGGCTCCCCTCCTCCCTTCCTCCCTCATCACACGACACTGGAGAGGAGACCACCACCAACGTTTAGCTGGGGGCACCGCGCCCCTCCTCCCCTCCCTCCATGGCTCCACCATGGCGTGGATCCGGCCTCGAAGAAGCGCTCGGGTGGTGGATTCGGTGGGGAGGTGCGCTCTGGTAGCAGATCCAGTGAGGAGGTGCACTCCGGCGGTGGATCTGGCGAGGAGGTGTGCTTCGGCGGCGGATCCGTCGAGGAGGTGCGCTTCAGTGGTGGATCCAGAGGGGAGGTGTGCTCCTGCAGCGGATCCGGTGGGGAGGAGTTCACTGGCGGCGGATCCGACGACGTGGCATCGACGAGGAGGCATGGCTCCAGATCTAGCATCGGGGAGCACGCAGGGGCGGCGGCGTTGCGGTGGTCGGTGGTAGGGCTAGAAACGGGCTCGCCGGTGGACTAAAAAATGAGCTCACAAGTGGGCTTTGAGTTTTTTGTTTTTTATTCATTAACATAGGCGGGCGTTTGTAAGGAGCCCGCCACGATTAATACATTAACTGAGGCGTTTAGGGCAACCGCCTTGATTAAGGCCATGATTAACCGTGACTTTTCGTCCGAGGCAGTTGCAAAAACCGCCTCGATTAACCCTTTTTGCCCGCCATGGTTAAGATTCCTATAGTAGTGTAGCCTGATGAGTGCCTTGCCTCATCGGATACCGGTGCTGGCTACTGCCAGCTGGCGGCGTAGCCGGTGTTGGCTGAAAAGAAAAAAAACAACTCATTTACCAACACTTTCCAATAATTCACATATAAGAAAATAAAAACAAGGCCTACTTGAAGATTTTTGGTGGACGCCCATGCCACACTGCTGCCGTCGACCGCCACACAGCCGACAATCCTCGATACCTAACTCGATCACACCCATATATATAACCTCCACAATGGAACATTCGTTGCCAGCTCTACCTCCAGTATTCATAAACCTAAAAATAATAGCCGAAGATCCAATTCCGAGAAACTTTCCATGCAGCAGCAGGAGCGATCATGATCGTCACCCATGGTACTCTAACTCATAGTCAGAACCTACAAATCAGAATCTGTATTGCATGCTATCTACTTGCCAGTATTCTCAGATATTAAAGTAGTGGCTAGAGTTTCGATTCCGATGAACTTCTAGGTGGTGGTGGCCGAGGCGACAGGGTGTCGAAAAGAATAGCCGCTACCATGATAGGGACTAGCATTCGTTTGTACATTTTTGCATGCAGATGTCTTCAGTTTTCCAAGTGTGGATAGATTGGGAGTTATGATAGGAAGCTATTGGAGGCAGGGGTGAATCTATGTGTATCCATTGGGGTCAGCTAACCCTCGTAACTTGCCAGAAACTCACTTAAAGTTCTTTAATCTACCTACAAATTACTTTTTCAAATAGAGAATCAACATGTGTTTGACCCCGTTGCTTAGTCCTCGACCTCAACAATGACATGATATCCTGGATTCGCCTCTGATTGGAGTTTTTTATCCTGCCAAAAAACCAATACCAAGAGTAAGTTTACCAAACTGTTGGAGATGTTCTGATTAAGGTGACATTTACATCTCCGTCCCCTATACTTTTCCACTGAGGAGTGCTATGTTATTGGTCTATTCTCCATCAAGTTTATAGCTTTGCAAATATGGGATGATGGACGTTTGGTTATATTCTTATTCTTAGGGATGGGAATGGACCGACCCAGCCCCGGCCTTTGTGAAAGGTCTTGATGGCTAGAGGGGGGGTGAATAGCCTTATAAAAATTTCTACAAAGACAAGCTAAACAAGTTTATCAATATAACAAATAGCGAGATGCGAGTTTTGCTTAGCCTACGGGGTGTTTGCAAGCCACCTATCCAATTCACAATTCTAGTATATTTGCACTCAACCGCACAAGTCAAACCGAGAAGGTAATTACAACTACAACTAGCAAGCTACACAAAAGAGCTATTCTAGCAAAGCTAACTAGCTAGCAAAGGTAACTAAGAAAGTAATGCGGAGTTGAGTTAGGAGAGTTTCACCGAGGAGCGAAGTATTGAGCCAACCAATATGATCAACAATGAATACCAAGACAACCGAACACTGGGATCAATCAATCACAATATGAAAGTAATGACACGAAGATTTATCCCGAGGTTCACGTGCTTGCCGGCACGCTAGTCCTCGTTGTGTCCCTTTTCACCACGTGGTTCGGTGGCTAATCGGTCTCACACCGAGCCTCTCAAAAGGCACCACAAGAACCTACCAAATGGCAAAAGGTTGCAAATGACACGAGCAATTCACTAATGTTGCCTTTGGCGCTTCGCCGAGGTAGGCACAAACCCCTCACAATCACCGGAGGTGGCCAAGAACAATCACCAACTCTTGCCAACGCCTCCAAGCTGCTCCCAGCCGTCTAGGTGGCGGCAACCACCAAGAGAAACAAGAATCCCGCAGCAAATCAACCACCAAGTGCCAACTAGATGCAATCTCACAATGCAAATGCACTTGGATCACTCAATCTCACTTAGAATATGCAAAGAAGCAAGAGAGATGAGTGGGAGGGGAGTTGCTTAGCTCAAAGTGCTCACAAGTATGTCAAAAGTCCAAGAGTAAGAGCCTTGAGCCGGCCAACGAGTATTTATAGACGTACCCCTTCGAATATAGCCGTTAGGAACGAGATCCAGCTGAAATCGCGTTGACCGGACGCGCTGGTCCAATTGACCGGACGCGCCGGTCACATAACGGCTAGTTTCGCGAAGCACTGACCGGACGCGCCAGTCGCAACGACCGGACGCGCTGGTCACGACCGGACGCGCCGGTCCCGTGACTGACCGGACGCGCCGGTCAACACTGAGTCACGCAAAACGAACTAGCGACCGGACGCAATGAAGAACTGACCGGACGCCACAGTGCCCGCGTCCGGTCGGAGTCCAGTAAGCTCCCTGGACGACCGGACGCATCCGGTCGCCTGTGACCGGACGCGCCTCGCGTCCGATCAAACAACCGAATCACGCGCAGACACTGGACACTGACCGGACGCGTCCGGTCAAACAGTGACCGCGTCCGGTCCAGCGTCCGGTCACTCCTGTGACCTCCGTTCGCTTCCGTTTCTTTTCCCGACTTCCGGCGTAGTGGAAAATAGGCATTTCATTTCCCCGAAATCGCCCGAATCCCGCGCTCGCACGCTCGGCGGGAGGGAGAGAGGACCCCAAACCCTCTCTACCGCTTAAACTCCAACGCCATCGCAAATGTGCTAACACCACCAAGTGATCATGTCATGTGCGAGTGTGTTAGCATTTTCACAATCATTTTTCGAGGCGTTATTAGTTCTATCCAAATGCATATGACATGAAATGCACACCTAGAGGCACTTAGGAGTTCAATAGCCGTGTCATTCCCCTCTTTATAGTACGGCTATCTATCCTACAATGTAACCACACCCACTAGGTGTCTTGGTTACTAAAACACAACCCTTAAGCATATACCTTTGCCTTGATCACGTAGGGTTGCATCCAAATCCAAGTGTGGCCATTATGATCACCATGTCCATCTTGCCACCAACCTTGGAATGTACTAATCCTCATATGCTACATACAACTTAGGCATAGGATTAGTACTTAGGCATTGTCACTAATTACCAACACAAAACATAGGACCTTCACTTTGGACCCCTCTCTGTAGCCCAAGGCCAATTTTAAGAACCATGGGTCGACTCATTTCACCAAAAGTCAATGATACCAACAGATCAATATATCATACCAGTATGGCCGAACACGTTAGCAGATCAAACATGTCATAGGCCATGCATGTGGAAGGAAAAGACTTGTCGTGCCATATAGTATGGCCGAACACACCTAGTGTGCCTAAGTCATGCTCCAAAAGTGGCACGGATTACAAGAGCATCAAGCTATGTTACCATGTCCATGTCCCACCTCTAGTTGTAGGGTTTGGTGCACATGTCTAGTTACCCACAGATCGAGTTCGTGCAAAACCATTGTGCACTTAAGGTTGTGTTTAGTTGCCTATATTAGTTAACACGTGTTTGGTTGACACAAAAGCCATTATGTAGGCTTGCACAATGCTCAAAGCAGAACAATATCTTCACCAGCTAGTACACCATACTGTATTAGACAATGTACACTTACATAAGCTGATGGACTAATAAAATGGAATCTCCTCACCTTTCCATCTCTACTGGAACATGGAGGTGACCACATACAACAAGATACAAGCAACCAAACACAATTGCCTTACTGAAAACGAGCACAATCTTAGTATAAACAGAGCTTGCTTGTGTAGTGTAACGCCTCGACCCGGGAAGACGGCTAAGACCCACTCTACACGTTGAATGAACCACACCTGCTAATTATCTGTCTTGCGCTTTCGTCCTCGCTTCGCGCAAAAGGAACCTGCTAATTATCTGTCTTGCGCTTTCGTCCTCGCTTCGCGCAAAAGGATCGATCCAAAATTAACAGCCTCCCAGGTCCAGGCTTTTAAGCTGGCTCAGCTCTGGTACTAAACTTCACCGCTATAGTGTCTTCTGCAGCTATAGTAACTCCGTGCTACAGTAATCCCGAATTCAGCCTGGCCCAACTGGCCTATGGGCTGGGTCTCACATCCACCCACCCTCAAAGGCTTCGACGTCCTTGTCGAACTATCGAACCAGCTTACCTATACAGGTAGCAATGAAAACGGACGGAAAAACCCTATTTCTACTTCTGTTTCTATATTTTTTTAGCGGAAACGAGATCGGGTTCAGAAAATGCGGGTTTGGAAATAGAATCGAGATATGTGGATGCACGGAAACGAACAAATATGAATGAAGAGACGGAAAATTAAGTTAGAATAATATGATTAAATATTCATGAATATATGAGCAAAGTCACAAATTAATATATACATACGAAGTTATTGGTCTAGTATTCACTAGCATGCCATGTGTTAACATGCATAATTGGTGATTGATAGGTTTATGAACATATTAATTTCTACACATCTCATATAGATTTAAAACTGGACGAAAAACGGAATAAATACGGGTCAATTTCGGGTGAAAACGGGATCCGTAGAAACGGACGGAAAAACCCCTCTCTTATTTCCGTAAATACGGAAATGCGACCCCGCAAATACGGAAACAAACGGACAAAAGTGGAAAACAGAACGGGTCAGAACGAGAATTTTTTCGTTCGTTTTCAATGCTACATACATGACAAATGTTCAGGATCGACTCTCTTGGCCACGTTCGTATTCCCGCTCCCCGGCCCAAGTGCTATGTTCTTGTAGAGCCATGCGCAACTTGTTCGAGCACCCGAGCCATACATCCGTGAAATTGCGAGAGTAAGCTCTGATTACCATTTGTAATGCCCTGACCCAAGAAGACGGCTAAGGCCCACTTTATATGTCGAATGAACCACAACTACTAATTAACTCTCTTGCGCTTTCATTCTCACTTCGCGCAAAAAAGATCGATTCAAAGATAACAAACTCCCAGGTCCAGGCTGAAAGCATCTAGGCCCCGAGAGTTGGTTTTGGCAATTGATGACAACGTATTATTACCTTGACTAACGTGTGTTTTGCAGAAACTTTGATAAGTTAGGTCATGGGGTTGGTAACTGCTTTGGGCACTATGGTATTCATGCCCCTTGATGGAAATCGTTTCGGTTTTCAAAGGATTAACGACAAGATTAAGGACGGTTAGTTCCGGATGTCAAGGTGTTGAGTTACATTCGGAATAGTCGTTAGGATCTTCGCTTTTTTCCTTTAGCCGTACTATAAAGAGGGGCATAAGCGAGTAGCTTGACCTAGGTGAGTCTTTTGTTTAGGTGTGGTGCACACTTGTCAAACTTAGCACTAGGTAGCTCAGGTAAAGCTCAAAGTTCAGTTGGAAGCAACTCGGTTCAAATTGCGTCGCGTTTCGAAGTCATTTGAGACGTTTTCCCTTGACCGGACGCGGTCTCTGTCTCGACCGGACGCATCCGGTCAGTGCTGACAGTCACTGCGTTTCAGCTCGGTTGACCGAACGCGGTTCTTGCGAGGACCGGACACGTTGATCGTGCTGACACGTGTCTCAGAGGGTAAAAGAACTAATCGAACGCGACTGAAAATTGATCGGACGTGTCCAGTCACGTTCCAGTAAGGTACTTTGCTGACCTGACGCGTCCGGTCATCACTGAACGGACGCGACCGAGCGTCAGGTCAAAGTACAGTAAGGTTCTTGCACGACCGGACGCGTCCGGTCACCCCTGATCGGTGCGTCCGGTCACTCAGCGATGTCGGTCAGATTTTCGATCGTTACGTTCGACCGGCGCGTCCGGTCACGTCGACCGGCGCGTCCGGTCAGTGCGTATTTTGCTGAGTTGGCAGTAACGGTTGGATTTGACTGTGGGGTGTATAAATACATTCCCTCCACCTCTTTTAGAGGTCTCTTGCTCATTTGTTCAGCTGAGAAACACCTTTCAAGTGCAAGGAAGTGCAAGAGCTCTAGTGAGGGTAGTGATTTGAGAATTAAAGTTTGAGAATCCCTCATTAGTGATTAGAGAGTAGCAAGTATGCATCCACCTTCTCATTAGGTTTGTTGTGGTCAAGTGAGAGTTTTAACTTGTTACTCTTGGTGATCGCCATCACCTAGACGGCTTGGTGGTGATTGGGAGTTTGGTGATCATCCGACGAGCTTGTGGATGACCCAACTCATCTTATGAGCGGTTTTAGGCGATTCACCGCGACGGAGTGTCAAAGAATTAGCTCGTAGAGAGCACTTGATCCTTGCGCGGAACAAGGGGGAGACACACCCTTGCGCGGGTGCTCCAACGAGGACTAGTAGGGAGTGGCGACTCTCCGATACCTCGGGAAAATATCGCCGTGTTCCTAACCCTTACTTTCAAGCATTTACTTTCTTGTACTACTTTCATTGCTTGGTTTACTTTCCTAGAATTGCCATACTAGACTAGGATTGGAACTTAGGGTGCAAAACTTTTTACCGGTAGAATCACAAGGAACACTAGTAGGCACTTGGGGTGAACTTTGGCTCGTAGGATTTAATTCTTGCAATTAATTTTTAGAAAAGCCCAATTCACCCCCTCTTGGGCATCTTGATCCTTTCACAGGCTTTTAAGCTGGCTTATCTCTCCACCAACTGTGCTAAACTTAGTTGCTACAGTGTTTTCCGTAGCTACATTACTCAATGCTACAGTACCCCCGAATTCCGCCTCGCCCAACTGGCCCATGACCTGGGTCTCACATGTAGGATAACCAAATATCAACACATCTACTCCTATAGCATCTATACTGTAAAGTTTCCTTCCTGCAAATAGAGTAACTTTTTATACATGAATTTTACCTAGAAAACTTAACTTCCTATTAAACATTTCAAACTTTCAACTCTAGAGTTTTACTTTCACGTTAGATTCGAAATTGGACCTAGCAATGCCCAAACTTACACCCCTAGCACTGAAGAGCGACGACGACACGTGAACAGAAAAAAGCTATCACAGCCAGGTGATGAAGTTGCCGACTGAGCAGCAAGTTGCCCGCTAGCAACACTGGGAGACGACGGTAGTGATAAGTGAAGATAGTAGATAGGTAGTGGGCCAGGAGGAATGTTACATGTTGCGGTTGTGGTTAGTAGTGGATCCTGCCGGGTTGGAACAATTTGTTCATGCAGGCTAGCATCCATGACATATGCTATCCTAGCTTTTTGGTTGGCCCTTGCTCTCCCCCGAGAGGCACGGTTGCTTTACCAAAGGTTTTGGAGGGCAACTGACTGAGGGCCGGTTTAGATCCGAAATTCTTGGTAAAATGATATTGTAGTGCTTTTCGTTGTTATTTAGCAATTAGTGTCCAATCATGGTCTAATTAGGCTTAAAAGATTCATCTCGTTCATTTCGTCTAAACTGTGTAATTAGCTTTATTTTTTATCTATATTTAATGCTTCATACATGCGTCCAAAGATTCGATGTGACGGGGAATCTTGAAAAAATTGGCAAAATGAAGTGGAATAAACAGGGCCTGACACTATCAAACTGTCCTAGAAAACAATGGCAATGGAGTATGAATCATATGGCTGAGAAAGGAGAGGACACAAGGCATCGCTGGCTATGTAGTAGAGGCGGTACGACTCTGTCTACAAAATCTTGCTCTGACCAGTGACCACACAGCTGCCGACATTGTCGACGAGAAAGGCTTGGGCTTGGCAAGTCGACCTCTTTTAAGAAAAGCCTTGGGTTTTGCTGACATTGTCAGAACTCTTTGTTTTGCTAGTGACATCAATCTTGAACAATCCATTAAAAAACTGAGATGGTAGGGCCGTAGGCAGGGGAGTCTGATGGTCTGTCCAGCTTTGAAGTTGAGGCGTGATAATTAATCAATTAATAATACGTGCTCTTTCTCAGACTATAGCTACTAGTTAAAATCTCATCTTTATTATTTTTAACACATTAGTTTATATGTAATCTTCATCTAGTTATCTAATTATGTAGACTTTAGTCACCAATTACTCTCTGTTATTTTATCACTATCCATAATTCCCTCCTTTATTTGCATAGTACACCTTCGTGTCTGTTTGACATATGCCTAGTATAAACATTGTCTTAAGCTATGTCAGCATTTGTTGCAACTCATTTGGGGTAACTTAGGCTGTGTTTAGATGGCGAATTTTTTTGCAAAATGCTACTGTAGCATTTTCGTTGTTATTTAGCAATTAGTGTCCAATCATGGACTAATTAGGCTTAAAAGATTCGTCTCGTGAATTACGGCTAAATTGTGTAATTAGTTTTATTTTTTATCTATATTTAATGCTTCATGCATGTGTCAAAGATTCGATGTGATGGAGAATCTTGAAAAATTTTGCAAAAATTTTCTGGAACTAAACAAGGCATTAGTGAATTCAGATATTGGCTTCTCAGTTCCAACTCTACTACTTGCTATGACTACTAACAAAAGTTTTTTTGTTCTCTCCATGTTTTTAGTTAAAACTCTAGAATTTGCTGTACCGCTTATTATTTCAGATCCACTATTTGGATTTATTTTTAAGAATCTATATTCTCGGTCCAAAACTTGGCTATTACTTACTGCAATGACATAAGCAGGCGTTCAGCATGCACCGTAGTGTATTCACGATGTTAATTTGTTTTATATCAAAGAGTAACAATATTTTCTTAAAAATAGAGTAATGTTTAGTCATATATATTGTCATTTAGTTCTAATATAAATTTAACATGGATTGATATTGCCATTCATATGCTACTCACCGAGAAGAAATATTCCAGGGCAGCTAAACCATGGAAAGCGGTACGGTCATCATTCCCTTCCTTCATGCATGTATATACATGGTCTGTATGGTGGCATTGGAACACATCAGACTATATCCTATGTTATCTTGTTTATATATTAATAATGGTAGCCATGGGTAGTTTATAAGCATATATATTGGGTACTTTGGATTACTTATCCTTTCATACTGGCCAGGCAAAGTGGATATAAGCTATATGCATATTTTCGGGTTACTTTTAGGTTATCGATAATGGCACACATATTCGTTTTATATGTAAATTTAGGATATTACTTAGATTAATTTAGTTGCATAGTTAAGGGACATGTTAAATTATTTTGATAGTAGCAAAGGTGGGTAACTCATGTGCTTAAAAGTTATTTTGTTTATATAGTCATTTTATAATGATAATGTTCTGGCCCGAGCGTCCGACGCCTGAAAACATTGGACGGACTCCACCCACGCACAACCACTCATTCCACTTATTCTTTAGTTTATTCTTATCCACTCATTTCTTTAGCCTCCACCGACATCGTCTCCTACTCTGCCTCTTCTTCAACGGAACTCGCATCCACCCGCCCCACACTGCCTCGCCACGCGCCCCTTTCCCCACCGTGCCCCATCCTGTGCCACGCCCCACTCCACCTCATGCACGTCATGACCGTGTCATCGGGCCAACACCAACCCGACACCACCGGTAGGAGGTCGTTGCCATCCGGTACATCGTCTCCTACGGCCAGCCGAAGACACCACGACAGGAAGGGAAGTCCTGCAGCGGAGGGTGTAAGCTAGGCGGTTGCTCTCGACGTTCCCCTGACCTGAGCTTGCTGGCTATCGGAGTTCCCCACCAGGTAGGCTGTGGCCGCAGACGACACCGTGTTTTTGGCATTTGAGACTTATGTTTCAAGTGTTTCATCTGGGTGTTGCAAAAGTACATTTGAGATGTTGCATATGTTGCAATGACAATATACATGTTGCAATCATATGTTTCAAGTGTTTCAGATATATGTTTCAAGCGTTTCATCTTAATGTTGCAAAAGTAGATCTTGGTGTTGCACTTGTTACAATGGTTATACATGCATATTTCAAGTGTTTCATCTGTCCTCAGATGTATGTTGCAAATGTTTCATCTGGATGTTTCAAAAGTAGATCTGGTGTTGCACGTGTTGCAATGGCGCCGGTGGCTGGCCACCACCTTCTCCTTGTCCGCGAATTCCCTGATCAGCGCCACAGCCCTGTCGTGGTCACCAGCAGCTCTGGCGCTCGACCTCCTGGGACGACGTAGTTGAAGGGGATGGCAGTGCCAGTGTGGGAAGCAGAGGGAGTGCGGATGTCTGAACGGGAGGCGCGGAGGCCGGAGGGGGCCCCGGCATCCAAATAGAAGGCACGGAGGGAGCCCAGGTTCCCACGTGTGCGAGGACTCGCGTGAAATGAGCAACAGGTGCCAGCGTCCGGACGCGGGAGTCTATCAGGAACGTCCGGGCGCTAGTGATACTGTTTTTTTAACGATGACAAGGATGTGTGTAAAGAACTTGGGTGCAAGTTTAGGGTTGCTTTACATTATTATTTGTATAATGACAGATATCAGAGATTTAGAAACAATTTATTATGATGATAAATATGTTTCATTGCTAATAGGCACGGTTCAGAGACACAAACCACATATTAGATGGCTTCATTGGTGATGTTCCAGTACTTCATCCTATGGTCTGCAGGTTAATGAGACTGAAGAATCACTGCCATAGGAACCAGGCTTATTACTTGGGTGTGGCCGTGTGGCACCATGTGCATATCTGGTTAAACTTTTTTTTCCCCCTAGGTCGGCCCATCGAATCGAAAAAGAAAACATATCTTGAGGTTGAGGAGCAAAAAGATCTGTCAGCAGCCAGTTCTTTACACGCGCTTCCGCGAAACACGTTCAGTCACGGCGGATACTCCTGCCGCACCCGGCACACACCTGCAGGCTCCTGCAGCCGATTCGATTCAATTCACAACAAGGAGGCAATTTTTATTCCAGGAGGAAGGAATCCCTTTGGTGACCCTCATGTGGATGGCAGCATGACCCGAATCTACACGTACTGCAGCACTAGCTAGCAGTAGCAGCCCAGGACCCCGGAACAACCGCATCAGCATGCGTCCGTCGGTGTCGTCCTGCCTGAACCTGTGCCGCGCCACTTTGCATGCCACAGTGTCTCGGCAGCTCTCATGTGGATCGACTGCTTGCTCAACAGTCTCTCTCGTGCTGTAGCAATGGTGTCTTGATCTTTGCACAACTGTTCGTCTTGGTTTTGTATACACTCACCCGTTTGTGCAGAGGCCAGAACGTTAATTGTTTAGTATCTATCAAAAAACAACTGTTCGTCTTGCCTGTCGCTGTAATTCCTCTACTTGATCCCTCCCTCAGACACTGCGGAGAAGTCAGCAAGCAACCGATGAACACATGCACCTGGACCGCCGGAGGGCTGCTTACTCGTGCTCGAATTTGCTTGTCTGGGTGCTACTCGTCTACTCCTAGTTGATTCGAGTCCGGCCGCAGTATATATTCCGCGGCAACATGCCGGTCTAAGGTCTTCATGACCCAATATGAAGAACAAAACATGGAGCTGTTAAGAATGCATGTACAATGGAACTCACAGTTACATCACAGATTTCAAGAACTAATTAATCATGAAGATTTTCCTTGGGAAATTTTCAGGTTTCGTAGTCGTAGGTGATAGCCTGTTTCATTCGTGGTTCTGATTATCTGAATTCCAGCGCCACTCTGACTCTGAATTAGACAAAAACATTGTTTTCCTTCAAAAGTTTTTCTTGGCTCTTTTGACCGTCGTCCCACACGAAATTTGTAATTATTGATTGTTGATCTGGACGCACCTTTTGTACACAATGGATGCCCATATGTCATCCAAACTCCAAAGTATATATAACCTTTTTTTGTGTCAATTAATCTGCCGCTTTAAGGTGCACACTCCAGTTCAGTTTCAAAAAGAAGAGCCGTCAGTGTAGTGCAGCAAATGAAGGCACACGTTAATGAATTCTTCATTGGTTCACCAAACAGTCCATCTGTTCAGCGATGTTTCCGTAAAAAGTTCTAGTATGCAGAACAATTCGGAGTGAATTTCACTTCTTAATTGAAAGGAATAACCTAGAGAAAATGAAGTTTTTTTTTCCTGATGCGCGTTGTTGTCTGATCCATTTTGGAGAGCAGTTGAGCAGATAGCAAGTAACTTACTCAGGAAAGATATTTCCACGTTAAACCTTAAAGAAAAGAGAAAAGAGCACCACGTTATAAAGCAAAGGAAAATTGACAAATGACCCAATATGAAGGACTTAAGGAGTATCTATCTCATAGAAGACGAAGGAAAGGGAAATAAAAGGGAGGAAAGGTAGGAGCAGTGCATGACTTGAAGTAGCCATCTTTCATCCGGAGATGTCCATGTCACTTGAATATGGGAGGCGACAAAAACTTGAAGAACGAGCATGCATCAGAGAGAAACAAAAATTCATTCATGCAGTGCTCTTATGACTTATCAGCATGCCTACTACCAGCCCATTATTAACCCATGCCGCTGCACGGATAAAAGACAAACATTAGAGATTAGTTAAATTCAGGGTCAGCAACTAATCAAATTTGTTTTCTGCCCTCTTAGTCGCTTGTTTATTTTGTTTGGTTACCGAACATCCTCTGTCGCTGTGTTGCCCAACATCCTGATGAGCAACGTCCCTCCATTCCAAATTGCAAGTCATTTTGACTTTTTAGATACAAAAGTTTTTGCTATGCACCTAGATATATATTATATAATCTAGATATATAGTCAAATTATATCTAAAAAAGCCAGAACGACTTACAATTTGAAATGAAGAGAGTATTACTTTTCATAATTGTAGAGTTAGGTAATTTAGATATAAATTTAGAGGATTATTTTAAATTATCTTTCAGTGATGTAGGTAATTTAGATGCAAATTTAAGGGTCACTTTATGTATTTTTTATAATAATAAATGTCGGTGATTCTTTTAAAAAACAGGATAGATCTTATTATGACTATTATTGGTGATGATGAATAAAGTATATCAATTTAAAAGCTATATTTTTTTATTTTTATGAGTATTTTTAGTATTTATACTTTTTCCCTAGCGCGCCTCATGAGAATTAATATGGAGGTTTAGTTGGAGGCATCCAATTAGTAATAATATTAGAAATATGATGATAATTTGAGTCTATCAAATTGATGGCTGTATTTTTTTCTATTTTCTGTAAGAATTTCTAGGGGTTTTTCATAATGGGTCTCTTGAGGATCAATGTAGAGTCTTGACTAAGCCTCCACTCACTGGTTTTATTTGTTTCCCCACATCGATTGAGATGTTTTGCTTCGATTTTTTGGCGACTTACATAGTACACTCGCCTTAAGTTATTTCAAAATCTATACCTAATAATAAAGAGGCTAAATTTCAGGCTCTTTTTTTTCGTCCATCCATTATTTTTGTCCGTCTTTTTCTAACTACCGAACAATAGAGAGTTTCTTTTGTCCGGACTTATATATATAACCCGTGCTCATACGAGTTAGAATAGCTCACGTCTAGACCAATATGGAATAGGAATCCTAACCTAAATAGATTCCTCAGATTCTGAGTATTCTAAATAGAACTCTTAATAATAAATAAAAAAATAAGAGTTATGTTCTTTATTTTGCACCGCTTTCTTTATTTATGTACGAGTTAGAATAGCTCGCATCTAGATGATATGAAGTAGGAATTCTAATCTAAATAGATTCCTCAGATCTGACGATAATATTGTGTATTTATTTTCTTTTGACGGGATATATACGGTAAATTATAGGGACTTGTTTCTTTTTTTAATGCTGGGAACTTTCTTTCCCCTAGAAAATATTGAGAACTTCCATAATAAAGAGCCCGACGTTTTTTTATGGTGAAAGGCTGAACAATATAATCAGGAAAATAGAAAAGGAAAAAAGAGTACTATGGTTATGTCATCTTTTTTATCCACCTTACTTTTTTTTTCTCTTTTTTCCTAACGTGTTCTTTTATTTTCATCCTTGCAAGTGTGTGTGCCGTCCGAGCATCTGTGAGAGCATTTTACGGGGCGTTCACAGGTTACCCATTCATCTAAGCGATTGTTTTTTTTGTTTCTCCTATAAATATCAAAAACAAAAGGACTAAATTTAACCGTCATGGATGTTTGAATTGTTGATCCTTCCCTATATAAAATACAGAAATATTTTCTATATGAGTTAGAGTACCGTGCCATACATGGTGTGAAGTTTAATTCCAAAATGAATCGAAATGGATGATACAATCTGTAAAGTATGAGTCAAAAATGAATTGGAACACCTAATGTAATTATTGGATAAATATTCAAGTCTTCAATGTACATATAAGTTAGAACAGTACACATCTAGCAATAGTATGGGGTCTGATTCAAGACAAATCATACATATGCTGAAGCTTTTATTGAACAAATTTCTTAGAAGTCGAAACGGACGAGAACGTAGACTGAACACAACAAAATACAAACAGAAAAAGGAAACATGCAACAAAAAAGAAACTGAAAGGCTAAACATAGACAAGGCATAGAGTTCGATGCAAAGACAAATTTAAATATACGATGCAATCTCAAATACTATTCAAAATCTGATGCTCGATCGTATATAAGAGTCAGAGCATCACACGTTTGTTGGATAAATTTTCAACCTACAAATCATCTAGATAAATTACACAGCAAGTTGTGTCTCCCGTTGCAACGTACGAGCACGTTTGCTAGCTAGTAAATTAAAAGTAAGCACTGATGCACACTTCTTTTAGGCGAATAGGCCCCTATCATATGCAAAGAGCACGCCGTAGTACTGTTCGCTCATCACCTCACTGGGCTTTAGTTCAGCTAGTTATACACCTTCCATGCATTGCCAAGAACCTACAAAAGCTACTGGCTTTATCATGTCCTTATAGCTCGGATACTACACTCACAACTCCACGACATGATGATTGTGCAACACAAATGACGAATCAAATCCTTTCCCTCTCATCTGCCTCCACCACCATTTGCTTCGCTCTCTCGCGTCCTTGGTGAACACAACTGATGGACGGGTGGATCGTCTGTTCATCTCCTTTGCATCTCTGCCTTGCGGCTTTCCGGTTCCGCTGTTCGAGCTCAGGAACACGAGCGCGCATTTTTGCCGCAGCTTTATTTCACTTTGTGGCGAGTCCTAAATAAAAACTTTGTGATAAAGGATGTCGATCGCCCACATTGTCGTCGAGGACGTCTTGATTGCTCAATCGCTCAAGAAGGTAGGCGCCAAAGGCCAAAGCTAGCTAGACAGGTAATATTCAGATCCGTGGTCAGAGATTCATCTTTGTCTTGGATCTTTATGCTCAATCAAACACCCACTCATACTCCAGCTTTCATGGTGCTCTCCCTTTTGTCTAAATAAACTAACTCCACGCACTGGCACAGAAGACAGCTAGACAGGAATGGAAAGGAAATAAAATTCCAAGGTGTTTTGTATGTGCCATTAGCATCCTTGGATGCATATGCATTCTGAATTCTGAACAGCATTCGCATCTCCTGTTTTCTGTTACAACAGCCTCTGAGCTAACCTAATTGGTCTAGTATCCAAAAAAAATTGTAAAAGAAATGGCTTTATTTTCAGTGGAGCTTGCTTCTTGCTTCGATCAGCAACACCACGGTGGTCCTTATAAAAAAAACACGGTGGTCCATGGATCTACAGGTGCCGGTCCAACACTAGCCAGGCCTAGCAGCAAAGGAAAAGCGTTTGTAGCCCATCAGACAAAAGAAGTGGTAGCGAAAGGGCTCATTGCATTGGCTCCTTCGATTCCATTTGAGATAATCTACTAAGCTAAAACTTCCTTTATTTCCTTGTCTTAGAAAAGACTCGTGAATGGCCTTTATGTTTAGTCGTTGTTGTCAGTAATTATACAAAGTGCACACACAGTGGCATTTGATCAACTTATAAGAATATTTACCTGCGATATGAGCTCAGACTGCCCCTGCATCCTCAGTGTATTGAAAATGAAAGCACGCATGTAACTGCTATATATAGAGTGGGGTTGTACTTTTCTTGCAAGCAAATAGAAGGTCACACGTTTTTTTCTATATCTATATTTTTAGTTTAAAAAAATAGTAAAATATACTTGCCATATTAGAGCATCTCTTTAATAATATCTAAAATTGAGTCCTAAAATTTTGGTTTTGGAATATGTCTAGCACTATTAAGTTGTGTGCACCGACCAGTTCAAGCCAAAAGTTTAAATTGATGGGAAAGATCGGCAATTCATTTTTATATTTGAACACTCCCTCCCGCATAGAGGCTCCCTCAGACCTCAGACGTGGAATAAGAATGGGCAACAATTATTTTATTTAATTGTGTCTACTAGGATTCGAACTTGAAATCGCTGGCTTTGATACCATAGTAAGCTACATGCACTAACCAGTTCAACCCAAAAGCTTAGACTGATGGAGAAGATGGGCAATTCACTTTGTATTCCAACACCCATGAATTATCGCCGTGGCCGGCCATCTTCAACACTCTAGCTCATATCCAAAATCTTTAAAACAGAATCTTCATGGTATGCTCTACTTCCGATATTCTCAAATCTAAAAATAGTGTCTGCAATTTTGGCGGATCTCCCATGGGAAGGTGGTGATGGCTGGGCTCCATCCTCAGAACTCACATCCAGAACCTTCAAAATGGAATCTCTGTTGCCACCTTCTAGCTCCCAGTATTCTTAGATCTAAAAATAGTAGTTGGAGATCCAATTCTAGCAAACCTCAAGGCAGCGTCAAGGGATAGCAAAGTTTGGAATAGAGGATGTCTATATTTAGAGATCCAATTAAAGAAATTGTTGGAGGGTATTTTTTCGCCAAAATCTTTATTTCTATAAATTAGGAATAAATAGTCTCTTAGAGATGCTCTTAGATCTTTAAATATTTTCATCATCTATTCTGGTTTTTCTTGCTAGCCAAAAAAGAGGAGCGGGATTGACTCTAGAATGCACATAAGATATAAAAAAAATGTTGGAGGACGGAAAGATACAGAGAACAATTTTTTATTCAAATGACTCTCCAAATGATGATTTAGAAATGAGTTTAATAAAGACTTTTGGAGATGCTATAAGATGCTGGAATATTCGAAGTTATGTGATTGGAACATATATGACTATCGTCCGAAGAAACGTCCTCCATGCTCTTTTTACCCGATACACGATGAGGTTATCTCTTAGTGCATCTGTCAGCAAAGAGTTCACCACGACAATTGGGAAAGAACGGTGGTTCAGTCTGCAAGCTCGACGAGACAATGACCAATGCGATAAAAAGTGACAAGCCACAGGAGATAAATTTTGGTTAACGAAAACTACATGGCGAAAACCACTCCGTCGATCGAACGAACCTGGAGGCAGAAACGAGCAATTATACACGAGACTTTTGGCAAAAGAAGTAGGGAGAAAAAGTGCAAATAACCCTGAAAAAAGAGGGAGAAAAGTGCAATAATTCGAGGATAGAAACAAGTAGGTAAGACGCCATATGCATGTATGCATCTTTCTGCTTTCCTACGATGCATATGCAGGCGTACAAAGAACTGACGACGTCTACCTCGGAGTTCAGCACAGGGTCATCTTCAGATCAGCAAATAAAGGAGGACACCCAGCGAGTGCCCAGTGTGTCATGTTGGACGAACGGGACAGCCCGAGCAGCACGCACGAGCACGGCACGGCGGACGCGGTGACGCCGGGCCGCCGGAGGACAGGGACGGCACGGCACTGCTTCATATCCTGGCATATGTAAAGTAAAAGTGCTGCACTGCTGCTGCCATTACAAAAGTGAGTGATGAGTTCTCTGCACTCTGCTTCTCTGAGATGTTGCGTGCATGTTGCATGCTCATCATCTCATGCACACATACAAAAGAGTCAATTCGTACAGCATCGACGTTTGACGGACTTTGTCGACGCTGGGCCCCCGTGCAAAGCACGGGGAGTGTTTTTTCCCCCTTTTTTCTAATGGAAGAAGGAGGGGAGAAGAGAAAGGAGGAAATGGAAAGTAGTAACGGGTCAGGTACTGTTCATGAGGCTATTGGCATACATACCGGGGTACTGTTTATGAGGCCTGGTACTGTTTTATAACGGGTGGGTACTGTTCTGAAGACCCGGTAGGGTACTATTCATGAGACGTGATACTGTACATACAGGGTGGGTACTATTCATGAAACCTGGTGCTGTGCTTAGAACAGTAATGTGCAGTGATCTGTGAGGGGAGGGAAGGATCTCTAACTTTATGTATATAGTATAGTATAGTATAGTATAGATCTGTACACGTTTCTTTAAATAAAAATCAACTGATTTGTACATATTATTTCGTTTTTTAGGAGATGTATACACGTTTTTTTCGTGTTATATATAGGATAGGACTTATTACCACTCAAAACTGGCCCGAAAGAGTCCAAACTCCGGAGGAACCAACCCCCCGAAAGGCAAGAAGACAAACGACCCAACAGAGAAGATAACTCCTGTCCATGCAGTCCAATCTGAGAATTTTAAGGCCTGGCAGACTTAGCAGGCCTGAAATCACCAGCCGATATTGGCCCATGTGAACAGGACCTCCGTCCGAGCGTTCTCAAAGATGAAAATTAGGAGAAGTCTTTTGGCACCCTCAACGAAGATGAACATCAAAAGTCGCAATATCGAGCTGGATACAGACCTTGTTTAGATGCCAAATTTGGCAACCAAAATCTGCATAGTAAGTGTCCCGTCACACTGTAGCAATTTTGTTTTTATTTGGTAATAATTGTCCAAATATTGATTAATTAGGCTTAAAATATTCGTCTCGCAAAGTACAATAAAACTGTGCAATTAGTTTTTGATTTCATCTACATTTAGTACTCCATATATATACCGACATTTTGATGTGATGGGGAATCTTCTTTTTACATAGTGGAATTTGGGGTGAATTTGGTATCTAAACAAGGCCACAGTATGTCCGGTATGTAGGCACTTTCATGAAGATGGTGCCCATTGTTTCTTGAAGTGCAAGCTAGCCCGACACTGCTGGAACGCTGCACAGCTTGGAGGAGTCCGCTGCCTGTTGCTGAACTCGCATTCTTCTGACGAGTTTATTCGCATGATCCTGGAATTACAGACAGACCAATGCCTGCGGTCTGTGATCTTGTTGTGGAAGCTCTGGGACGCTCGGAACAAGGCCAATGCTGGAGAAGCAATTCCGACGTGTACTGAGGTGGTTTGTGCTGCGCATTCAGTGTTCAAGGACTTTGCAGGCGAGGTAGTGCAACCGAACCGTGCAAATGTTCAGATATACTCCTGGAAGCCGCCTGTTCTGGACTACCTGAAGATCAATTTCGATGGTGCGTTCAGAAGGGAGACTCACGAAGTAGCGTGTGGATTTATCATTCGTAACCATCTGGGAGAACCAGTGCTTGCTGGCGCAGAAAACATAAGCCCGGCGATGGATGCTCTGGCCGCGGAAACGACTGCATGTTTATTTGCTCTAGAATCCGCAGAGACATGGAATTCCAGGGTCGAGCTGGAAACCGACTCAAGTCAGGTGCGTGAGGCCATTACTTCATATTCAAGGGACCTAGCAGCGCAAGGTGTCCTCTTTAGATCTATTCGTGATTTTCTTCATGATCACTTTATTTGTAATAAAATTATAAATGTTCCACATGTGTGTAACTCTTCTGCGCATGAGATTGCTAAAGTAGCTTTGAGTTGGGACCCGGGTCAATCGTTGGTGTGAAGCGACCCCCTCGCAGAGTTTGTAATTAACACGGTAGCTCGCGATTTGGATGAGCTCACGTCTATTAATACAAGGCCATGAAGGCCGAGTATGAGATAAAAAAAAACTATTGACATAAAAAAACTATTCATAGTCTGAATTTTTTTTCTTTGACATGCCTAAAACCGGATTTTGGTCCCTTCTTCTCAACTTAAAACCGTTTGTTTTTTTCACGCTGTAAGGTTTAGACAACAGTTTTGTCCAACGTGCGTCATGCCAGCTATGAGATGTTACATACAATCAGACTATGTTGATAGTTAGTGGGTGAAATCGGGTTACAAATAGTTTTTCTTCGAAAAAGCATCTATTCCTTTTTTTAAAAAAACCTATACAATTAAAATCCTAAATTTTGGTTTAATTTTTAAGTATTTGTTTTAGCATGAAAAAACAAAACAAAACCAGTTTTAGAGTTTTTCTAAAGCCATGTTCTATCTTCTAATGCATAGTTTGCGGTTGAATCTTCTGTGGTCCTAGGTGTTTATTTTCTAATAGATGCTCTCATTATCTATTAGAAATTATGATTAGTAGTTGTGGACGAACCGAAACTAAGTAGAAGGCCGAGTGACTTCGAAAACAACAGAAGTTTCATACAATTTAATGGATCTAAATATGTTTTGAAAGCTTTCCACAACAAAAAGCATGAGGTACAACTAGCATGAAAGTATTCAGCATTAAATGTATGTTATCTTTTTGTTGCATCTCATATTTTTGACCCTGTTCGTTTCGCTGGTTCAGCGGAATCAGCAGCCATCCAGCAGTGTTTTTCTCTCACAATAAACCAGCGAACACTACTTTCAGCCACAATAATCCAGCGAAATGAACAGGCTCTTTGTTATGAAAAGTTATGGAAGTGTATTTAAACATCAATTATAATGTTATAGAAATTTTTAGATTTTTCAAGAGATAAATCTAATTTTTGAAAGCTAACAAAGATATTTTCACATGCTCTAATAAATATTTTATTTGGGTTTTTCTGTATCCCAATCTGTCTCAAAGACTTTTTTTGGGAATTTTTAGAAGCTTAGAGATTTTTCCAAGTTTAAAACCTTATCATGTATTTTTAACTAAGCAAACGATAAAACTGTCTTAAAAACCACTTTAAACCGGGTAGAGAGTTAATTTAAACAATTTTGAATGTAAAATATCTTATTTTATAGTTTGTAAAGAAAAATACAATAATTTTGGAAGGTAAAATATTTTTTCCCAATAAAACTCAGGGCTCAAACAGCGAGCGACGCCACCCTCCCAGCCCATGAGCTCAATCGCACAGACCAGGCCCACTTCTTCTCGTCGCTAACCCCGCGGCAGGCGAGACGGCGGTCCCTGGTGCGTTGCCAGCACCCAGCAGGCAATCGCTACTCGCTAGCCGCGCCGGATGCCGCCTGCCCCCGCCACCACGCTTGCCTCCTTCAACTCCCTCCTCGCGTCGCTTGCGCGCTCCGGCCGCCCCGTTCAGGCGCTCTGCACGTTGCGGGACATGCTCGCCCAGGGCGTCCGGCCGGACCACTTCACCCTGCCCCCCGTGCTCCGCTCCTGCACGCTCACTGGCGCCGCGGGCCTAGCTTCCACCTCCCACGCGCTCGTCGTCAAGCTCGGCGCCCAGGAAAACCTCTTCGTGGCGTCTGCGCTCGTGCTGTGTTACGCGGGCCTGTCGAACATCCCGGACGCGCGGAGGCTGTTCGACGGAATGCGAGAGCGGGACGCGGTCCTGTGGACTTCCATGCTGTCCGCCTACGCGCAGGGCGGGGAACCAGACGCGGCGCTGCGGTTGTTTGGTAGCATGTTGGCAGCAGGGATAGAGCTGGACGCGGTGGTCATGGTCAGCCTGCTGCTCGCTTGTGGGCAGCTCGGGTGGCGCCGCCATGGAAGAAGTGTGCACGCCTGCTGTTTCCGGAGGTTTCTAGGGATGCCACTGTCCCTTGGGAACGCACTTGTGGATATGTACGTCAAGTGTGGGGACTTTGCATTCGCCGAGAGGGTATTTGCTGGGATGCCTAGGCGGGATGTTATCTCGTGGAGTGCGCTGATACTTGGTCATGGTTTGAATGGGCATTCTGATGTTGCATTGAGACTCTTCGATAGAATGGCAGCTGAAGGAATCCAACCGAACTCAGTCACTTTTCTTGGGGCATTGTCAGCTTGTGCACATTCAGGTATGGTGGACAAAGCATATGCAATCTTCAAGGGGATGAAACTGTGGGGTATTGAGCCTGAACTGAAACACTACTCTTGTATGGCTGACACGCTTGGGAGAGCAGGGCATGTTGTTGAGGCTGTGAAGCTCATCGAGGAAATGCCTTTTGAGCCCGACGAGGCCATGCTTGGAGGTGTACTGGCAGCCTGCCGAGTGCATGGAGAAATGGAGTCTGCTGAATTGGTTTCAAAGAGATTGATGGACATGTCTCCTGGAAAGAGTGGCTACTATATGAGCTTGGCAAACATATATTCAGATGCTGGGAGGTATAGTGATGCAGAGAGAATAAGAGGCTTCATGAAAGAAGTTAAAGTCAACAAGCTTCCTGGATATAGTTCAGTTGAATTAGATGTTGATAGGTTCCGTATAACGAGCAATTGAGTCTGAAGTGCTTGAACAAATCTACTCTGTTGGGGCACACACCTCACTACTGCAGTGTATGCATTAAATTAAAGGGTAAAGAGAATAGAGTACGGTATACAATAGTGGAAGAAAGAGGGAATGAGATGCATTGGCAACTCAGCGTGAGTAAGTATACAATAGTTATGCTCAGTGTTTGGTGTTACTGTATTGTGCTAAAATGTGAGGAAACTCACTTCTTGAGATGATATGGACAGGTTGATAGAGATAAAGCATATGGTCACAAATTGAAATCGCACAATCTTTAAGAAATGGACAGGTTGATAGAGATAAAGCATGACGACATAACAAGTTATTTTAAGGGTTTTCTTACTTGCGCTAGAAACACATATACAGCTTCCACCCTAATAGTAGACACTCATAACTCAGTCCACCTTTTCTACTTATCCAATTCCCTCATCTTTGCTGAGAAAGTTTAGGTCAATACAACAACGTTTTCTCTAGATGTTCACAATTAAATATTCTCAAGGGCTAGGACTCATATTTCTCTTGAAATTGCATAAGCAATAATGCAGATAACAGGAATTTAGCTTTCTAAATGCCACTATGAAATGTCTGGAAAAGCAAGGGAGCATTTGCCAAGAGTTGTCTACCTAGACAATTCGCTTTCATATCTTTTCAAATCGTGAATTGTCTACCTAGATGACAATTACGAGACTATATAAAAATAAAGTTGAGAGCTGATATTTTGGTTACAAGCTGCCAAGCTGATACATCTTGTGGATGCAACTGGACTGTGAGGTCGCTTTCACAGACTGTAGAGTAATTTTGTTTCAAATGCGTTGGTATCATCAAGGTCTCAAGGAGCTACAGAGAGATTATGGTTATGGAAAATGTGCAAGAAGTCATGAACCACAAATATCAGTTCTAACTCGCAGTAACATCAGGATACAAACAAAATGCTTTTTTTTTTGAAGAAACTGATATTTGTTTACTTTTCTTGTGCTAAATTTGTGAAGTATGTTTCCTATTATCCATGCAAATCTTAAGCTATTGGGAAACAAGCTATGTTCTATTTATGATCTAATGTGATAATGTGAAAAGATTTTTGCTGTCAACTTCTAGTCCACGTCACATGTCTGTTAGAGCCTTCTTTGTTGAAGACTAATATCTGGCATGCCAATTTTAGGACAAGCCAAAATGTAAGTACACCAATATTAGGGGAAGCCAATATATTGGTAAGACAAGCTAGGTTGGCACTTGGTTTGCTACCAACAAGAGAGAAAGAACTTGTCTTGCCAAATGGTTAGAAGGTGTTGCCAATTGGCAACAAACCAATTTCCTGCCAAATCTCTTAAACTTGCCCCATATTTTGACTTGGTAAAAATTGGCTTGCATCCAAGCAAGCCCTTAAAGCCTCCGACATGATTTAGGTATCAACATTTGTTTTGATAATCCTATATATGCAATTGAACTTTTCTTAAAAAATAAATCCTTTTATAAATCACCAACTTTCAAAACCATGCCCATGTTAGTAAAATCGGTATTGGCCTTAAAACAATAAGAAAATATCAAATGCATATATGAGTATTAAACATCAACTTGCACAGGAGAGAATTAAATTTAAATTATCGCAAAAGAAGCTGATTTATTAGTTTTAGAAAATACAAATTATTATTTATATTTTGAAATATATCAATATAGTTAGGTTGTAGAATAATGTAGATACTCTGCAGTGAGTGGAAAAGGTCTAAATGATTATAATATGCTCTATAAATTTATAAAATACAATAACTACTTCAACCTTGACCACATGGTTGTGTCATCAACGCCATTGAAAAGCTCCCCCGAGCAACAAGAGGGGGCAGAATTGTGTATTTAATGAAAAAACTTAAATCTATGGCTCAAGTAAAACTACTAGAAAACTATAAACTAGTTCTAGCAAGATGTGTAACTAAGATTTTTCTAATTTGCTTTCACACTTGCTCCTTAAATCCACAGAGTTCAGCAACATAGAGCTAATCTTATAAACTAGTCTAAGCTAATCTACAAAGTTAAAGGTCACAAAGAATGAACAAGAAGAAGCACTCAATGTTGAAAGGATTAAGATGCCCAGGAGAGAGGGGGGAGGTGGGGGTTTGGATTGAGCTAATCTAAAATTGTCATGAAATTAAAACCTTTCACTTAGCTCATTGCACCCCTTGTGCCTAGATTATTGTCAAACCCGGTTTTAAGAGCAAAACCAGATGTACACCGTATGTGTGTCTAGAAAGTCAAATCACACATATAGCGACAAATTACAATAGTATCAAGAGACGATGCTTTATTATATAACGAACAACAATATTACATTAGCACTTACATAGAGAATGTATGCATCAAATAGCAGAATCATAAATCCTAAACTTCAAGTGAAGCCTCCAAATACCACAGGGACGGTTGACTAGGGTAGCATGCGTCTAGCACTTCTGTCAGTCTTCTATAAACTCCTATGTGTCTTCACCGTTCTCCTGAGCACCTTTGACTAGAGACCGGGGTGTGGGGGAAAAATAAAAAGAGTGAGCACATGTCGTACTCAGCAAATATAACATGGGCGAATGAAGGCTCAGAAGGCTAGACACGGTTTAACAGCAGTAAACAGTTTTAGTACATCAAGTTTTATCATTAGAATATGAGTTGCTAAATTATGCTTAAGCTCTAGTTCCCATATGCTCATAAGCAATGGCAATATGACAATAATGATTAAATATGAGCATCAATACCATAGTATAATAAGAACCATAATTTCGTGAGTTTTTTAAGCCGCTCGTGACCGTGAGTACGGCTGTTATAACAGTTTTACACTGTGCAGAGGTTGTACACTTTCACCATGAGCCGTGATGTGGCAGAACCTCCTAATTACCATGGCCCACCTGTACTTGTTATTGTCTTAAAGACTTCTAACCACTGTACAAGTGTACCACAGATCTTAAGAAGTCTGTCGGGTGTCCTCGGGAAACCCGAATCATCCACAATCTTCCGAGCAGGATCACATTACAGAGGCATCATAGTATTACAACAGTTTATATAATAAATTACATCAGAGTACAAAAGCGGAAGTCTTACATAACATAGGTTTTACAAACTTGATGTTACAAACTTATAAAACTTAAGTTTATTGCTACAACCATAGTAGTGGAGTAGCATTATTAACATTATTACAACACCAAAACGCGATGCTCTGCCCAAGAGCCAAACATCTCTACTCGTCGTCGCTTGCCGCAAAGACAGTCATGCAACAGGGTCCAAAACACACCTGCTCATGCGACGCACCTGCAACATGGGTTTAACAAACCCTGAGTACGAAAGTACTCAACAAGACTTAACCGACAAAACTAGTGGAACGACTCAGGAATGCAGGCTAGGGAAATCAAGGTGAGGTTCCAGCAGGAAGTCAAGTTCTTTTGCATAAAAGCGACTAATGGTGAATCCTTAAGATCACGATTTTATTTCAATATTAATTATCAACAGAATGTAAGTGATTCTAATCTAGATCATATAATTCATTCAATATCTTTCTGTTTCTTCGACCAAAGTTCCATTTCTTAACTACGATGTTGAACAGAGAATCGAGTCTCCTTAACCGAGGAGCAGCGACGATTCGAATCGATTAGACCCAGCTGGGGATTCCCAATCACACGACATATGTAGGACTCTAACCGACATATATCAACCTTCACTCGGATCCTCCAAAACATGACCGGGTCCAGCGCCACCCGAGAGTATAGTACACCTCCAATCCAGCCCTTGGCTACGAGGGTACACACTACTCTCGCCATCTTTCCACTCCCAGTGCGCGGTTGGCCGTTCACATATTGGTATTACCGTGGTCTTAGGCTTACCGGAGCATGTGATCAGTTACAAAGTCTCGACGCACACAGTTCAGACAACGGTACGGTCCTTAACTGACTCAGTCGGAGACACTACAGGGGGACTCCTTTCCCGATGCAAGTCCACCGACCGGTCCCAATTATCAACATTAACATTCATCAAGTAATTGTCCAACAACCCTTCAAACTTTGTTTAAAAGTTTTAAAGTTTTCTCATTAAGCAATGCTAAGCATACTAAGCATTTTTAAATCAAAACAGTAACAAGGATGGTATTGGAATATCAAGGATGATAATGCAGTAATTAGGTTATCACTCAACTCCTAGCACTTAATGCAATAGAGCCGTAATAAAAGTTAAATAACACTTTTTAAAATCATAAGGTAAGTTTAGATGTAACCGGGGCTTGCCTTGGTCGACGGGAAACTCAGGCTCGGGTTCAGTACCGCAGATGTCAAACCCTACTTCCACGGACGATGACTCTTCGGCGGGGACAGGTTCGGCTTCGGTACCCTCCTCTTTTATGGGAACTATACGTAATGATAATGCATGCTTTAGGATGATGAGATAATAAATATGATGCTCGATGGATGCTTAACATAGTTAACAACTGGAGTACAACTTCCCTTCACGGTACAACTGAACAACAAAGGTTTCTAACCTAACCCTAATCTAGGGTCCGATTACTCTAATACTTATTACGGAAATTGTTAAACACATGAAATGACAGTAATTAGGAAAGCTTAAGCAACCAATTAACAAAGCTAAAGGTCATCAAAGGTTAATGGCCTAAAGTCAACACTCAATCATAAAGTCAAACAACATTAATTATCATGCCCTAATTACCTAATTAATTAATTAATTAAAGCATAATCTAAGAATAAAAAATTAACTTAATCCAATTAAGCTAAAATTTTTAATTTAAGAAGGTTATATCATAATTAGATGATAAAATAATTTTCATGATTTTTGGATAAATAAATAAGCCTAGAAAAATTAATTAAGAACCACTTAAGAATTAAATGGACTAATTAAATAATCTATAAACAGTACTCAAAATTGATATTTATTACTTTTATTAAATAGTATACAGTGAAAAAGGGTTACTCAAAAATTTTCATAATTTTTGGAATTATAAATAATTTATAACATAAATAATAAAACTGAAATTCATTTTACATTTTTGAAAAAGAAAAACGAAAATTCCATCGCGGGCTTCTATTCTCCTGTTCCCCCCTCTCGGCCCGGCCCGCTGCACACGCGCGCGGCCTGCTCGGCCCAACCGCGCGGCCCGGCCTCGCTCACGCCCCCGCGCCTCCCTCTCTCTCTGATGCCCCGGCCCCACCTGTCATCCTCGCCTCCCTCTCTTCTCCTTCTCTCCCGCGCGCGCGGACGCACCACGGTGGTGACCACCGACGGTGAACTCACCGTCGACGATCTCCGGTGAGTCGGACCCCTGCCCAACGCCTCAACACCATCACCCGAACCACGCGAACCCAACTGTGGCACGATTTGGGACTGCTACCGCACGGAGGAGGCGTGACCGCGGCCATGGCGGCCACGGTGGCGAACCGACCGGCGATGCGACGATCAAAACGCGACCATACGACGGTAACGATTAAAGCAAGATAAGCATCACGTGCAGGAGCTCACAGTGATTGCGATGAGCAGCTTGGGGTCGCCGGAGAGGCGCTGGAAGAGCCGGTCCACGGTGAGGCGGTCACGGTGGCGTTGCTGCCGGCCGCGAGGAAGAAGAGAACGCGCTGGCGAATGCGGAGAAGGTGAGACGCAATTGAGTGCTCCAGGAGCTGCGCGCACGCGCTGCGGAGCTGGAGGCGAGAGCTAGGGGGTGGTAACGCAGCAGCAGCGGCGAATTTGGGCGGCGGATGGCGGTGGCCGGTCGCGGCGATGAGCGGAGGAGGAAGAGAAACGGCTTTGGCCGACGACGGTGGCTTTTATAGCCGAGCCCAGACGGTGTGGTGGCGACACGCGGAGAAAACGGCCATGACGAGGCGGTCGCGGGACGCCGCGGGCGCGCCTGGAAGCGGGGCGAAGGTCGCCGGCGTCGGGAGAGGTGGCGTGCGGTGATTGACGACGATTTCAAAATATTTACAGAATTGCCACTAGAATCAAAATTCAAATTACTCTCAAATTTTCAATAGAAGTTGAAAATCTGTAAAAACAAAAGTTGTTCAATTTTCAAAGATCTACAACTTTCTCAACATGAACATTTTCCAATTCGGCTTAGTTTTTAAAATTTGAATTTGAATTCAAAAAGGGACATTTTTGGGAAATCTGAAAAACCAAAATTACTTTGAATTTTGTATTGAAACTTCAAAAACTCAAAATACCAAAGTTGTACATCTAGGGTAGACCTACAACTTTGCTATTCAAAATATTTTCAAATTATGCCTGCATTTTGAAATTGGGTAGGGAAAATGAAAAGGGGACAATTTTGAGATTTGAATCTTTTCAAAATTACTTCAAATTTTACATTGAAACTTTGAAAACTCAAAACATCAAACTTGTAGCCCTTGAAAAGATCTACAAACTTGGTTTTACACTTTTTTCCAAATTTTGCTTAGATTTTGATTTATATCAAAAGGGGTAAAACTAGGGTTTTGTTTTTCAATGTTTTCGGAAAAGTTTTGAATTGAAACTTGATTCTTTCTTAACTTTGGTTACTTAGGAATCACACCCTCACCCTAGGACATCATTGAGTCAAACCTCACATGGTTGACCAAATGGCTCCCTAGGTTGACCAATTTGACTTAAGAAATTCTTTTAGTAATTCCTCAAATTTGAATTCGAATTCGAATCGGAAAACTTGTAACAAGCTTTGGATTCCAAACCCTAACTCAAACTTGAAGCTTTATTTTATAGGTTGGACTTGAGCTTATACCCTACACTTGGCACTAGTGTATAACACCGTCATACACCTCAAATTACGCAGGGCATAAACTAAGTATTTGCGGTGATAACGAAATTAGGGTTTTCGGATTTCGAACCACACAACGAGAAACACATCGAACCTAAGAATTCAAACTCATTTTAGTTAATGCATAACAGTGTTAACCTAATCATGGATGATTTGCAGTGCAAATGATGACATGGCAGGTTTTTAGTTACTATAACACCAGGGGTGTTACAGCCCTTCCCCCTTAAAGAAATCTCGTCCCGAGATTTAAAGCCTTGGGTTAGGTAATGGAAAAGGAAACGTGTCATACAAACACATTCCAGATTTTGTTCATAAAACAGGTAGGTATTTTACATCCCAAGGTTTAAAAAGAAAGAGTTACAATCTAGAGAAGAAATTGTAACTTAGATGGAAGCAAAGAAGTCGGGAAAGTTTTCCAGCAAATAATCTTCAGATTCCCAGGTTGCTTCTTCTTCTGAATGCTGATTCCATTGAATCTTATACCACTTGATTGTTCTACTCCTGGTGACACGATCTTTCTGATCCAAAACTCTGACAGGATGCTCTGAATATGTTAGATCTGGCTCAAGCTCGACCCCCTCAAAATCAATCACTTGGTCAGGCACTTGTAGACACTTCTTTAGCTGTGACACATGGAACACATTGTGTACTGCAGAGAGTTGTTCAGGTAACCTTAAACGGTAAGCCACTTTACCAAATCGTTCCAGAATTTGAAACGGTCCAATATATCTGGGTGCCAATTTGCCTTTAACCCCAAACCGGGTAACTCCTTTCATAGGTGATACCTTCAAGTATACATAATCTCCGTTGTCGAACACCAGTGCTCGTCGTCTCTTATCTGCATAACTCTTTTGATGAGACTGTGCTATCTTTATATTATTTTGTATACGTCTAACTTTTTCTTCAGTTTCTTTTACTAAATCAACCCCGAAGAACCATCTCTCTCCTGATTCTGACCAATTCAGTGGAGTTCTGCATCGGCGTCCATACAGTGCTTCAAACGGTGCCATTTTGATACTTTCTTGATAACTGTTATTGTAGGAGAATTCTACCAAAGGTAAACAGTCATCCCAAGAATCTGAGTAATTGAGCACACAAGACCTTAACATATCTTCTAGAATCTGATTGACTCTTTCAGTCTGACCATCTGTTTGAGGATGATAAGCGGTACTATGCAGAAGTTTAGTACCCAGTGACTCATGTAAGTGCCTCTAGAAATTGCTAACAAATTGTGTACCTCTATCAGATACAATTGTCTTAGGTATCCCATGCAGACTGACAATTCTGTCAAAATATATCTTAGCATACCGGATAGTTGGATATGTAGTTTGAACTGGAATGAAATGCGCAGACTTAGTGAGGCGGTCCACAATAACCCAGATAGAATCAAACCCTTTTGCTGTTTTGGGCAGACCCACTATGAAATCCATATTGATATCTTCCCACTTCCAAGATGGAATGGGTAACGGCTGCAATACTCCGGCTGACTTCAGATGTACAGCTTTCACTCTCTGGCAGGTGTCACACTTGGCTATGTATCTGGCAATCTCAATCTTCATCTTGGTCCACCAGAATCTTTGTTTCAGATCATGATACATTTTATTACTTCCAGGATGGATAGAGAATTTAGTCAAATGTGCTTCATCCAGAATCAATTGACGTAACTCCGGAACCTTAGGTACAACCAAACGATCTTTGAACCAGAGGACCTCTGCTTCATCAATTCTAAAACATAAGCCTCTTCCCTTTCTGACTTTTTCCTTTATGTGAACTATACCCTTATTTTCCTTCTGAGCAGAAATAATCTTATCTCTTATAGTTGTTTCCACCGTAATATTGGCAACACTACCATGTTGAACTATTTCAATACCCAACTTTTCAATCTCATGACACAAAGATAGATCCAGCGGTTTCACTGTCAAACAGTTGCAATGAATCTTTCGACTGAGGGCATCGGCAACCACATTTGCCTTACCCGGATGATAATGCACTTCTAAGTCATAGTCCTTTATCAATTCTAACCATCTTCGTTGGCGCATATTCAAATCAGACTGAGTGAAAATGTATTTCAAACTTTTGTGATCTGTATAGATGTGACATAAATTACCCAATAAATAATGCCGCCATATCTTCAAAGCATGAACCACAACCGCTAACTCTAAATCATGGGTTGGATAGTGCTCTTCATGTTGTTTGAGTTGGCGAGAAGCATAAGCAATCACTCGACCTTCTTGCATCAGCACACATCCAATACCAGTGCCACAAGCATCACAGTAGACGTCAAACGGCTTTTCAATATTTGGTTGAGCTAACACTGGAGCAGTGGTTAACAACCTCTTCAATGTTTGGAAAGCCTTCTCACATTCTGATGACCAAACAAATTTAACCTGAATCTTCAACAACTCAGTGATGGGTTTCGATACCTTCGAGAAATCAGGGATGAATCGACGGTAATAGCCCGCCATTCCCAAGAAACTACGAACCTGATGAACAGTACTTGGGGGCTTCCAATCTAATATATCCCTTACTTTACCAGGATCAACAGCAACACCTTCTGCCGACAAAACATGTCCAAGAAATGGCACCTCCTTAAGCCAAAACTCGCATTTGCTGAACTTAGCATACAACTGATGTTCCCTCAGGCGACTGAGAACGATGCGTAAATGTTCCGCATGTTCTTTCTTGTTTTTGGAGTAAACTAAAATATCATCAATGAAGACAACAACAAACTTGTCAAGCTCTGGCATGAAAACCGAATTCATGAGATACATGAAATGAGCGGGGGCATTGGTAAGACCAAAGGACATGACTAGATATTCATAAAGGCCATATCTAGTAGTGAAAGCAGTCTTTGGAATGTCCTCAGGACGAATTTTTATTTGGTGGTAGCCAGACCGAAGATCGATCTTAGAAAAGACTTTGGCTCCCGCAAGTTGATCAAAAAGTAGATCAATACGAGGAAGGGGATACTTATTCTTGATAGTCACTTCATTCAACGGACGATAATCAACACACAACCTCAGGGTTTTGTCCTTCTTTTTCACAAATATAGCTGGACATCCCCATGGTGAAGAACTAGGTTGAATAAAACCTTTATCACGCAACTCTTGTAATTGTATCTTGAGCTCTGCTAACTCTTTCGGTGGCATTCTGTATGCTCTTCTAGATATTGGGGCAGTACCAGGTTTCAACTCAATTACAAATTCCACATCTCTGTCAGGAGGTAATCCAGGTAGATCATCTGGGAAAACGTCCGGGAACTCACAAACCACAGGTATATCACTGATCTCTTTCACAGACGTTGCACAGACTCTTTCGACTGCCCTTTTTTGGTGTTTGAAGTTGGATAAGAAGTTGAGAACTATTATCAGGTAAGTTCAGCCTTATGGTTCTATTCAGAGTATCTATTACAGCTCCGCGCTGATACATCCAGTTCATGCCTATGATCACATCTATATCCTGATCCTTCAAAATTATCATGGACGTGGGAAAAGTATGCCCACCCAATACTATAGGTACCTGATGTACCATTTCTTTAGTACACAGACGACCCCCGGGCGACTGTATAAAGAAGTTCTCTTTTGTTTCCCCAATTGGAATTGCATGTTTCATAACAAATGTACGATTGATGAATGTATGTGATGCGCCTGAATCAAAAAGCATAACTGCAGGATGATTTGCAACAGGAAACATACCCATCATGACGGGCTCTCCTTCAGGTATTGCCTCGGCCTGTGTATAAAAGACTCGTCCAGTTTTCTTCTCGGCCTTGCCTTTCTGAGCATTCTGGTTATTGCCCCTTTGCTGATTCTGGTTCTGTTGTTGGGGCACAGCAGCTTTCTGATAATTCTGATTATACTGCCTCGGGTATGGACACTCCCTCGAGAAATGCCCGGTCTTTCCGCAGTTATAACAGGGATAATTATTGATATTGTTACCCTGCTGAAGTGGGGGACGAATGCCAGGAGCACTCGGCTGACGTGGATAGGATAGAGCTGCAACAGGACGGACAAATGTCTGTTGCCGGGCTTGGAATTGTGGTGGATGAAAAGGAGAACGGAAATGATTTTGGGGATGGTAAATTATCTTCTGGCGCTTTTGATTGCCACCAGATGATCCATACGACACCTTCTTCTTCTTAGCCTCTTTATGCTTCCGGTACTCTTCTTCTGACGAAAGAGCAATATCAACGGCCTCATGATACGTCACATTCAGACAACCAGTCATCATAGTACGAATCTTCGAGTTCAGACCCCTCATAAAACAAGCTTGCTTCTTGCGATCAGAGTTGATTTGATCAGCAGCATACTGTGATAGGTGATTGAACTTGCCCACATATTGCATTACTGTCTGGTCTCCCTGCTTCAGTGCAAGAAATTCCTCTAACTTCCTGATCATAATCCCTTCTGGAATAAAGTGAGCTCTGAAAGCCGCACGGAATTCCGCCCAGGTCACCCGATGACCAGCTGGCTGTGCAGCAAGGTGATTTCCCCACCATGCTCCGGCAGCACCCCGGAGTTGCTGGGCTGCAAACACCGGCTTCTGATAGTCACTACACTCTATGAGTTCAAACTTTTGCTCCATAGTGCGGAGCCAGTCATCTGCTTCTAATGGTTCATCAGCTCTGGAAAACACTGGGGGTCGGGTATCAGTGAAATCCACATAAGTAGTTTCATTCCGGTGGTTATTGCGACCCCGATTGCCTGGTGGTGCATTGTGATTATTCTGAATCACTTCCCTTAGTAGCCTAGCATTTTCTGTAGTAGCATTGACAAGGGCGAACATAACCTCTGCCATATTTGGTGGAACGGGTGGTGGGTTAGGGACACCATTCCCACCCTGAGCAGCCCCCGTACCATCATCATTATGAGCCATCTGTTGATAACAAGCCAAACTTTATTCACAAACTTTTATTGAACTTTTACAAAAGCGATTACAAACACACCACACAGATGCATTTATTTATAACACAGGTCCGCACACATGCCGGACTTCCCGGTTAACTAAGGATGACAACTAACATAAGCTTCTAACTACACACTGCACTTGACCAACTCAGTCCTCACGGTCAGTGTCCATTCCTGAAACGTGACCTCCTTCATCGTCACTCTCGTCCACAGGCTCCACCTCCTCCGGATCTTCTTCTTCCTCTGATTCCTCTGCAGATTCCCCACCATCAGCGAGGATAACACCAGGGTCTAGCTCAGCTGCACCAGGTGGAGGATGCAGTTGATAGAACAACTGATGTACTTCCTCATGGAGAACCTGATTATCTCCCTCCAGATCGTTGACATAGAACTGTAACTCATCAGCACGTTCCCTGGCAACATCCTCTCGGTGCCATGCCTCATTCCTTTCCGTTACTAAGCGACCCATCATCGGCTCACAGCTCAGATGAGCCCCAGTGAGCCTCCGTAACTGATTCTGTAACTCTCCGACCTGGATAGCGTCCGTAGCTCTATCACGTGTAGCCTGGGCTAACTCGACGGAAAGCCTCTCGATCTCCGTCTGAGGGACAGTCCTGCTGCCGCTAGCACTTTCGTCCCTGGGAGCAAGCTGGCGACGAGGAACTCCCTTTGGTCCGGTGGACTTGCGGGGCGTCAACTTAGTACGGGCCATCCTGTAGCGGGAAAAGGTAGAATTTGGTAAGGATAGCTGGGGAGGATCTGAAGGTTAGCATGAATAGGATTGATACTACTTAACCCAAACCTCAAAAACGGGGAAGGTAAATTAACAGATTCATTAAGCATGATGCATGACTTAATATACGAACGATTATTAAAGATTTTTGAATTAACTGCACAAGGGTAACAAAACATAAACTTTATTTATAGGGCACTTTTAATATGCTATTCCACCAGAAGCTTTTAAATATAACTAAAGATCTATCAGAAGAATAAAGATAGATAATAAGCAATTTGGACCAAAATAGTCAGTTACATTTATTTGAACCAAATGTTTTGAAGTTTTTGAAATGTAATACTACAATCGCTCTGTCCATGATCGCTCTGATACCAGCTGTGGCAGAACCTCCTAATTACCATGGCCCACCTGTACTTGTTATTGTCTTAAAGACTTCTAACCACTGTACAAGTGTACCACAGATCTTAAGAAGTCTGTCGGATGTCCTCGGGAAACCCGAATCATCCACAATCTTCCGAGCAGGATCACATTACAGAGGCATCATAGTATTACAACATTTTATATAATAAATTACATCAGAGTACAAAAGCGGAAGTCTTACATAACATAGGTTTTACAAACTTGATGTTACAAACTTATAAAACTTAAGTTTATTGTTACAACCATAGTAGTGGAGTAGCATTATTAACATTATTACAACACCAAAACGCGATGCTCTGCCCAAGAGCCAAACATCTCTACTCGTCGTCGCTTGCCGCAAAGACAGTCATGCAACAGGGTCCAAAACACACCTGCTCATGCGACGCACCTGCAACATGGGTTTAACAAACCCTGAGTACGAAAGTACTCAACAAGACTTAACCGACAAAACTAGTGGAACGACTCAGGAATGCAGGCTAGGGAAATCAAGGTGAGGTTCCAGCAGGAAGTCAAGTTCTTTTGCATAAAAGCGACTAATGGTGAATCCTTAAGATCACGATTTTATTTCAATATTAATTATCAACAGAATGTAAGTGATTCTAATCTAGATCATATAATTCATTCAATATCTTTCTGTTTCTTCGACCAAAGTTCCATTTCTTAACTACGATGTTGAACAGAGAATCGAGTCTCCTTAACCGAGGAGCAGCGATGATTCGAATCGATTAGACCCAGCTGGGGATTCCCAATCACACGACATATGTAGGACTCTAACCGACATATATCAACCTTCACTCGGATCCTCCAAAACATGACCGGGTCCAGCGCCACCCGAGAGTATAGTACACCTCCAATCCAGCCCTTGGCTACGAGGGTACACACTACTCTCGCCATCTTTCCACTCCCAGTGCGCGGTTGGCCGTTCACATATTGGTATTACCGTGGTCTTAGGCTTACCGGAGCATGTGATCAGTTACAAAGTCTCGACGCACACAGTTCAGACAACGGTACGGTCCTTAACTGACTCAGTCGGAGACACTACAGGGGGACTCCTTTCCCGATGCAAGTCCACCGACCGGTCCCAATTATCAACATTAACATTCATCAAGTAATTGTCCAACAACCCTTCAAACTTTGTTTAAAAGTTTTAAAGTTTTCTCATTAAGCAATGCTAAGCATACTAAGCATTTTTAAATCAAAACAGTAACAAGGATGGTATTGGAATATCAAGGATGATAATGCAGTAATTAGGTTATCACTCAACTCCTAGCACTTAATGCAATAGAGCCGTAATAAAAGTTAAATAACACTTTTTAAAATCATAAGGTAAGTTTAGATGTAACCAGGGCTTGCCTTGGTCGACGGGAAACTCAGGCTCGGGTTCAGTACCGCAGATGTCAAACCCTACTTCCACGGACGATGACTCTTCGGCGGGGACAGGTTCGGCTTCGGTACCCTCCTCTTTTACGGGAACTATACGTAATGATAATGCATGCTTTAGGATGATGAGATAATAAATATGATGCTCGATGGATGCTTAACATAGTTAACAACTGGAGTACAACTTCCCTTCACGGTACAACTGAACAACAAAGGTTTCTAACCTAACCCTAATCTAGGGTCCGATTACTCTAATACTTATTACGGAAATTGTTAAACACATGAAATGACAGTAATTAGGAAAGCTTAAGCAACCAATTAACAAAGCTAAAGGTCATCAAAGGTTAATGGCCTAAAGTCAACACTCAATCAGAAAGTCAAACAACATTAATTATCATGCCCTAATTACCTAATTAATTAATTAATTAATTAAAGCATAATCTAAGAATAAAAAATTAACTTAATCCAATTAAGCTAAAATTTTTAATTTAAGAAGGTTATATCATAATTAGATGATAAAATAATTTTCATGATTTTTGGATAAATAAATAAGCCTAGAAAAATTAATTAAGAACCACTTAAGAATTAAATGGACTAATTAAATAATCTATAAACAGTACTCAAAATTGATATTTATTACTTTTATTAAATAGTATACAGTGAAAAAGGGTTACTCAAAAATTTTCATAATTTTTGGAATTATAAATAATTTATAACATAAATAATAAAACTGAAATTCATTTTACATTTTTGAAAAAGAAAAACGAAAATTCCATCGCGGGCTTCTATTCTCCTGTTCCCCCCTCTCGGCCCGGCCCGCTGCACACGCGCGCGGCCTGCTCGGCCCAACCGCGCGGCCCGGCCTCGCTCACGCCCCCGCGCCTCCCTCTCTCTCTGATGCCCCGGCCCCACCTGTCATCCTCGCCTCCCTCTCTTCTCCTTCTCTCCCGCGCGCGCGGACGCACCACGGTGGTGACCACCGACGGTGAACTCACCGTCGACGATCTCCGGTGAGTCGGACCCCTGCCCAACGCCTCAACACCATCACCCGAACCACGCGAACCCAACTGTGGCACGATTTGGGACTGCTACCGCACGGAGGAGGCGTGACCGCGGCCATGGCGGCCACGGTGGCGAACCGACCGGCGATGCGACGATCAAAACGCGACCATACGACGGTAACGATTAAAGCAAGATAAGCATCACGTGCAGGAGCTCACAGTGATTGCGATGAGCAGCTTGGGGTCGCCGGAGAGGCGCTGGAAGAGCCGGTCCACGGTGAGGCGGTCACGGTGGCGTTGCTGCCGGCCGCGAGGAAGAAGAGAACGCGCTGGCGAATGCGGAGAAGGTGAGACGCAATTGAGTGCTCCAGGAGCTGCGCGCACGCGCTGCGGAGCTGGAGGCGAGAGCTAGGGGGTGGTAACGCAGCAGCAGCGGCGAATTTGGGCGGCGGATGGCGGTGGCCGGTCGCGGCGATGAGCGGAGGAGGAAGAGAAACGGCTTTGGCCGACGACGGTGGCTTTTATAGCCGAGCCCAGACGGTGTGGTGGCGACACGCGGAGAAAACAGCCGTGACGAGGCGGTCGCGGGACGCCGCGGGCGCGCCTAGAAGCGGGGCGAAGGTCGCCGGCGTCGGGAGAGGTGGCGTGCGGTGATTGACGACGATTTCAAAATATTTACAGAATTGCCACTGGAATCAAAATTCAAATTACTCTCAAATTTTCAATAGAAGTTGAAAATCTGTAAAAACAAAAGTTGTTCAATTTTCAAAGATCTACAACTTTCTCAACATGAACATTTTCCAATTCGGCTTAGTTTTTAAAATTTGAATTTGAATTCAAAAAGGGACATTTTTGGGAAATCTGAAAAACCAAAATTACTTTGAATTTTGTATTGAAACTTCAAAAACTCAAAATACCAAAGTTGTACATCTAGGGTAGACCTACAACTTTGCTATTCAAAATATTTTCAAATTATGCCTGCATTTTGAAATTGGGTAGGGAAAATGAAAAGGGGACAATTTTGAGATTTGAATCTTTTCAAAATTACTTCAAATTTTACATTGAAACTTTGAAAACTCAAAACATCAAACTTGTAGCCCTTGAAAAGATCTACAAACTTGGTTTTACACTTTTTTCCAAATTTTGCTTAGATTTTGATTTATATCAAAAGGGGTAAAACTAGGGTTTTGTTTTTCAATGTTTTCGGAAAAGTTTTGAATTGAAACTTGATTCTTTCTTAACTTTGGTTACTTAGGAATCACACCCTCACCCTAGGACATCATTGAGTCAAACCTCACATGGTTGACCAAATAGCTCCCTAGGTTGACCAATTTGACTTAAGAAATTCTTTTAGTAATTCCTCAAATTTGAATTCGAATTCGAATCGGAAAACTTGTAACAAGCTTTGGATTCCAAACCCTAACTCAAACTTGAAGCTTTATTTTATAGGTTGGACTTGAGCTTATACCCTACACTTGGCACTAGTGTATAACACCGTCATACACCTCAAATTACGCAGGGCATAAACTAAGTATTTGCGGTGATAACGAAATTAGGGTTTTCGAATTTCGAACCACACAACGAGAAACACATCGAACCTAAGAATTCAAACTCATTTTAGTTAATGCATAACAGTGTTAACCTAATCATGGATGATTTGCAGTGCAAATGATGACATGGCAGGTTTTTAGTTACTATAACACCAGGGGTGTTACACGTGATTTACCTTTTCGCCCGAGGTGATCAGCCTCTTGATCCACTACCAAAAAAGGTCGACAGGGTTCACTATGAAGTTTTTCAAAGGTTCGTTTACAAGTTAGTGCCGCTAGGTTTCCAATCGACAAGGGAATATAGAGCCCCTTTCGAAAGGCACACTCACGCAGAAGTAATTTTATGAACAGTGGCCGCACTATACTCAGCTCATCAAGCCCCTTTTGCGCCATAAAGGTAACTACTAACAAGCTAGAAAAGATCCTCATACTTGACTAAGCCAGAACCATATAACACTCATGGTTGTACTGTAAGTCCCAGATTTTGCTGACAGATAAGTCTTTAGGGATTACATGTTGCTAAAAAGCACATTTTAAACATCATTGCATATGCCATTAGAGCATCTCCAAGAGTATCCTAAATTTTCCTCCTAAAAAGACCATGTTTTCCAACTCCTAAAAATATATTGGGAGAAAAAAAGAAGGCCATCTCCAATAGTTTTCAATAATTCGCTCCTAAAATATACAAGACAATTTTACCTCAAGAATCCTATACTATTTTTAAATTATTTTAACAAATTTTATATATTCTTTCACTCTTGTATATTTGCATCTGGAACTCTTTCATACTATTTATTCCTTTTCCGCCCTTCCACCTTTAATTGGCCAATGAATACGCGTGTATCCGCGCGACCGCTACTCCGCACAAAGTTACGCACAATGGGAGAGGATTTTCCAAGTGCGTAAATTTTAAGAGGAAGGATTACGAGTTGATGGAGAGGGATTTTTTTCAACTTGCTAAAAACCAAGGATTACAAAGGAAAATAAGTTACTCTTGGAGATGCTCTTAGCCAGTATTATGGAACTTTCATCATTAAACTAGAGCAACTAGCAATAACTACCCATATGTATGAACCATAAGTATCAAGGATAAGACAACAAATACTAGCAATATCTTTAAGGGCTATTCATATTTGACACATGCAGTATGAATATAGTGACATTATGATTGTTAGGTGTCAAGGAGAGCCTCATATTATACTTGTCTTCAGACTTGCTCAAACTTTCTCATACATTGTTTCTGGTCATCACCTTCTGATCTTCGGCGCTCACAAGCGGTTCTCGTTCTACTTATAGCAAGCACCACTTATAGGCAAACATACAAGCAACAAATAAAAACAACTAAGAACATTACATCACACAAGATAAAACAATGTACTAAGGGCCTGTTTGGTTAGAGGTGTTAAAGTTTAACAAACACTGTAGTACTTTCGTCTTATTTGACAAAAAGTTTCCAATGTTGGACTAATTAGGCTTAATAGATTCGTTTTATAAATTACTCCTAATCTGTGCCGATATACATGCAATTAGTCTATATTTAATACTCCATGCATTTGCCGCAACATTGATGTGATGAGAGTTAAACTGAATGATTCATAAACCAAATAGGGCTAAAAGAAAGCTAGGTGGAGGTACGATTAAAAGAACGACTATCGAGAGTTTTATATTATAAAAGTAACATCTATGAGCTTATTTATGTTAAATAAGAAAAATTATATGAGTAGCATTAATTCAGATTAATCATAACATATTTATTTCAAAAGCCGAGTTAAATTTAATCATATTTTATATGTAAACATATCTCATATTATTTAAGTCATTTAATCTTTAATTTGCAAAGGAAATAAACATGTGAGAGCATCTATATAAGTCTATTATATGTAGAGTGTTTAAACTAATTAGATTTAGAAACATATAAATTAACATTGAGTAAATTAATCATATTCATATTTGTATACAAAACACCAGAGTAAAAATCTATATTGATTTTAATTATAAAACTAGTTGTAAGCATACTTATCAATTTAATATTCAACTATATATATAAAAAGATAGCATCACTGCGTAAAGCACGTCGACACGAAACTGATACAACTGGAATGACTCGAAACGGATTTAAAATGAATAAACTACGCAGATTACAAATCAGTGGCAAAACCGTGAATTGCATCATCTTCTTCCTTGTTGCGTGCTGTAGACCAGAACGTGGTGGCCATGGTGGAGACCTTCAGCTGCTCGTGATGCTGCTCGTGAGGGAGAGGGAGGGGGCCTCGGCTGGGGCTTGTCCAGCCGGCCGGTGGCGGTACCAGGCCGCATGCGGTCCACAGCGGGGCCGGACTTGGCCTGCTCGGCTGGCGCGATGTGGCCAAGCGGGCGCACAGTAGGCAGACGGCGGCGCTTCTCCACCAGCGTGAAGGGGCGGGGCGCGGACGCCACGGCTCCGAGCGGCTGCGGTGTCCGGGGCAGGGGCGCGTCTGGCCCGGGGAGCGAGGTGGTGAGCCGGCCGGAAACGAAGGAGGTGGCGTTCATGGTCGAGCTCGCCGGAATTTCCACCGGAAAAAAAGGAAAACGGTGAAACGGTGATGGATTGAAACAAGGAAAGACACTACGGCGTAGAGAACAAGTGCTACCTCATGATGGCGGTGGCTGATGCCGGAACGCGACGGTTTGGCAGAAAAAGATTGGCGGAGAGTTCGCCGCAAACCTAGCTGTGGAGAACTTTAGCGATAGATGTAGGGAGTTGGGAGTGGCGGCTCGCGAAAAGGATTTTAGATTTGGAATCAGCGCGTCGAGCACAATACCGGCATATATATAATTAGATGAATTCCCTACGCGTTGCTGCGGGTAGTCAGGAGGAAATACAGATAGACAAACTTACATAAATAAGAGGGTAATAAACAGTTCAGCTGCTCTATTCCTAATAAATACATTTTAGCGTTTATACGATAGTGGGGGTGGGGCCCTCATGATGACGTGGCTTCACAAAATCGCAGAGAAATAGGATAGTGGGGTTTACTTTTATAAGATATATAGATGATAGAGTTTAAGGTCGGTGGAAAAACAAAATATTTATTATTTTTGGAATTAAATAGTTTCACAAATAAAATAATTCTAGAAAAATTCAGAATTGATATTTGGGTCGTGAAAAATACTCCGAAAGCTCCGAAAATTTGAGAGAAATTCTCTGAGACATTTTGGAACATGAGGAACCCAAATAAAGTATTTAGAGCTCATGAAAAGATATCTTGGAGCATCTAAAAATTCGATTATGCTCCTAGAAAAGTGAGGAAAAAGATTCAGAGTAAGCCGGAAAAATTCATGGGAAGTTTTGATAGATAGATTGATGGATGATGAACTCAAAGGAATGATTTGGAGCAGAAGATGAGGATCTTGGGATACTCCATACAAAAAGTTTAATATCGAGAAAGCAGGGATTTAAATACAGAAAAAGACAGAGACAAATTGAAGAAAAATAAACGACTTACTAAACACGTTTTGAAAAATTCTACTCACTCATAACACTAAGTCAAGCAACAAGCAAATATCACATCATCTAAAAGCCCGTCAAATTAATTTAGAAAATTTGGAAAACCATACTTTTCTGTATCTAATAAATTGGCAAAAACTTAAAATGACCTTGACAGGTTTTATACAAATATTTAAACCATTTGTTTTATTTAGTGTTTTCTATTCACAACCTAAATTGGAAAATTTTTGGGTGTGACAATTATGTTTCTAGCCTACTCACAAAGTTTTGCACCCTAGTTCCAACCCTATGCTAGTATGGCAATGCTAAGAATGTAAACACATGAAAGTAATTGCATAAATGTAAATGCTCAAAGTAAAGAGAGGGTTAGGAACACGATAATATTTTCCCGAGGTATCGGAGACAGAGAGTCAACACTCCCCACTAGTCCTCATTGGACTAACTGCGTAAGGGTATAGTTCCCCCTCGATCCAAGCAAAGGCCAAGTTCTTCGTACGAGCTGATTCTTCGCCATTGTGGCACGGTGAATCACCCGCAAGAGATCACCAAGCTTTCAACACCACCAAGTCGTCTAGGTGATACCGATCACCAAGAGTAACAAGCACAAACTCTCACTTGACCTAACCAAGCCTAATGAAAAGAATGGATGCATACTTGCTACTCTCTAAGCACTAATGAAGTTCTTAATCTTAAATTAGCAAATCCAAATCACTCGAATAGGACAAAGCTCTCTCTTGGACACACAAGGCTGTAGGTGAAACTTCAGAATCCCAAGAGAAACTCAATGCACGAGATGGAGGAGTATTTGTAGCCCCAAGCCAAGGAACTAGCCATTGCCCCTCCACTCATAGAAAACATGAGCATCGGACCTGTCCGGTGCAATCCTGGTCTTGGCACCGGACATGTCAAGGTGAGGCTCTAATAGCTAGTTCTAACAACTAGCGGTTATTATATGGCGTGTCCAATGGGCAAGTCCGGTGCTCACCGGACACCTTTGGTGAGTGCAAGCCGATGAGGTATCATTTGCAATGCTCTCTGGTAGAATGTTGTGGTGCACCACTGGACACGTCCGCTGAGTGCATGAACACTGTGCACGCCCATACTACAGCACAGGGCCACTTGTCCGGTGCACATGTACCGGACACCAATGTGTCGGCCCTAATTTTCAACATAAAACCAGGGCACTGTGCACGTCCGGTGCCCCACCAAACAGGTCCAGTGCATGCAGAGCACCATCCACTCATCCAATTCAAACACTCTTCCTTCCAATTCAAACACTCTTTGACTTAGCTTTTGTTTACAGGGCAAACCTAGTAAAACGGTGACAATATTATCTTTTGTGTTCTGTCAACAGCTTGGGGAAGTCAATCGATTTGATTGGACTAGCTGGCTTATCAACTTAGAGTTAAGGCTAGAACTTTACGGTATATTTGGTTCGTAGGACGAGGTAGGATCATCCCATTCTAGTTTCACCTGTGTGGTTGGCAGCCGAGAAGGGATGAAATAACTACAAACGAGAATATTTCTGTAGATGTTGGACGAACTCATCCTAGAAAATATCTAGAATGCTGCAATCCTGCCTGTGACATGATAATGATAATGGGACCAATGTCGGGATAGAGCCATCCTATTTTTAGAAACTAGGCTGGAACCATCCCATTCTAAAAAAAAAAGAATAATGGAGCCATCCTATCTCACCTCACTCTTCAACCAAGCGTTACCTTAATTTCCCATTATGTGAATTCAAGGAAGGACCTCAGGTATCCAAGTCTTAATTAAGGTGCTAACCATGATTGCCGTCACCTAATTCACACGTCTCTTCTACTTCCTCAAGTAAGGCTACTAATGCAATGATCTCTTTGTTCTAAATATAAGATGTTTAGGTTTTGGTCCTATATCAAACTTTTCTAACTTTAAGTTTATAGAAAATATATTAATATCTATAATACCAAATAAATGCACTATCAAACATATTTTATGGTGGATTTAATGAAGCTAGCTGATGTTTTAAATATGGTGAATTTTTATAAACTTGATCAAAATTTTAGAAAAGTTTCTGCTTCTCCCTAACTGATATGCAACGGTGGTGGTACATAAGGGACATACTATACTATAAAATTAAAACAGATAGCTGCGAAGGAAACTGTAATTTTCTATATATATAATATAATAAAGGAAGAGTGTACATTTTGACGACACTGAAAGAATTTTTTTCATAGATTTTTTTCTACTGTCATGTCCCACATGTGACTTGACTTAAAAAGGTGTAGCCCAACTCGTCGCTTCCCTGAGTGGTGAGTGGCGTCAACTTCAGTCACCGAAACTTTAGCGGTCCCAACGTGTTTCTGAGTAGCACCAAGCGGGCTGACTACTGCAGAGTCTTTCACCATTTCGTCTTTCGTTCACACTGTCTGCCTGAAACAGAATTGCGCTCTGCCAGTCTGCCGTGATACTCAGGCAAGGCCACAACCACCCTTCGTTGCCGCTTTGCCTATATAAAGCCTGAAAGCTCTGCTGCCCCTCCCGCGTCCATCTCCACCTCCCTCATACAACGCCGCGCGCACTTGCCGGAACGCGCGTGCCCTAGTGCCAGTGGAGAGATTGCACCAGCAGCGGGCCGGCGGCACAGTAATGGCCAATGCCACTGTCCCCGAGTCGCAGCCGCAGGTGGAAGCGGCGCCGGGTGGCCGCAAGGTGGTGGACGAAGTGTCCGGCTGGCTGCGCGTGCTGGACGACGGCAGCGTAGACCGCACGTGGACCGGCCCACCCGAGGTCCTCCCGATGATGCAGCCCGTGGCGCCGTACGCCGTGCCCCGCGACGGGCACACGCTGCACGACCTCCCGGGGGAGCCCAGTTTCCGGATCTACCTCCCCGAGGTCGCCGGCGGCCGCGACAAGGGCGGGCGCCTGCCCGTCATCGTGCACCTCCACGGCGGCGGCTTCTGCTTCTCCCACCCGTCCTGGGTCATGTATCACCACTTCTACTCGCGTCTCGCGTGCGCCGCCCCCGCCGTGGTTGTCTCCGTCGAGCTCCCGCTCGCGCCCGAGCGCCGCCTGCCCGCGCACATCGACACGGCCGTCGCCGCGCTCCGCCGGCTCCGCTCCATCGCGCTGTCGGAGGACGGAGCTCTTGCTGACAAGGCAGCTAAGCTCCTCCGTGAGGCCGCTGACGTCTCCCGGGTGTTCCTCGTCGGCGACAGCTCTGGCGCTAACATCAGCCACTTCGCCGCCGCGCGTGTGGGCCAGGACGGCGCTGGCGTCTGGGCGCCCCTGTGCGTCGCCGGTTGCGTTCTGATCCAGCCAGGATTCATGCGCGCAACAAGGAGCCGATCGGAGCTGGAGGTGGGAGACTCGGTGTTCTTCACGCTGGACATGCTGGACAAGTGCAACGCCATGGCGCTGCCGGTTGGCGCCACCAAGGAGCACCCCTTCACGTGCCCCATGGGTCCGCAGGCGCCGCCCCTGGAGTCCGTGCCGCTCCCGCCGATGCTGGTGGCCGTCGCCGAGAACGACCTCGTCCGCGACACAAACCTCGAGTACTGCGACGCGCTGCGTGCCGCCGGTAAGGAGGTGGAGTGGCTGCTCAACCGTGGCATGGGCCATGCATTCTACCTCAACAAGTTCGCCGTTGACATGGACCCCAGCACAGGAGAGCGGACGCAGGAGCTGATTGACGCCATCGTGAGCTTCATCGCTTGCCACTGAACGCTGAAGTGCAAGAATAATGTAATTTGCCTGTGCTACGCGTGTCCACAATTGACTGAGGTCAACAAATATGTGTCAGCGTCACTGAACGCCGAAGTGCAAAAATGTAATTTGCCTGTGCTATGCGTGTCCACAATTGAGATCAACAGATGTGTGTCAGCGTCACGTCTCGCCTGCACGTGTAACTTGCATTGCGTTTGCCTCTACTGCCCATATCAATGTTATCTGTAATTGATGCGAAGTTAGAGCATCTCTGACAGCAATACCCCCTCTCAGAGGCGGAGCTCCCCATACGGCAGGGCGGGGCAGCTGCCCCACCTACCGCCGGCGAGGAGAACCCCCAGCCCTCTCTTCACTGGCTCCCTAGCCCCATGTCCATTGCGCAGGCAAGCGATGCCGGCGGCGGCGTGGCGCTGCTTGTCGTAGGGAAGAATGCCGAGAGGAGCGAGAACGCTGCCGCCTGCTGGGCTACGACAAGGCCCATAGACTCGTCAACTCGTGGCCCAACTTTCGATGCTCTTAATCTCTCCGTGAACATCGCTCATTCCATTCCAGGTGGCAAGCAACAACCTGGTGCCGGCGGACTGGATGAGCGGAGCACGGCCACGGACACGCTCGCGTAAATGGTCGCCTGCAACCTCAAGCAGCTACATTTCTGCCCCACCTAGACCTTAGGAGCGGGCGTTCGTCCGCCCATACACCGCTTCCCGACATGCTTCTCTGCGTCTTCGTATCTCTCTCAAAAATATCTCACTCCTGTGCTCGCCATCACATGCTGTTGCGCCATGAGCTTGTTGTTGTCGTCTTCCCTGTCATGCACCCCATCCCGCACCACGCCTTCTCCGTCGCCGCGCCGCGCTCCATCCCCCACTGCGCCCGCTCTAGCTCACTGCGCGCCGCGCCCCGCTCCAGCTCGCTGTGCGTCGTGTCCCTGTTGTTGCGCGTCGTGCCTCGTCCCTCGCGCGCGCCAAGGTGCTGCCGACACCGCCGTTCTCCACCAAAAGGTCATGGCCACTGTCGACATTGTGACCGTCGCGACGCGAGATCTCAGCAAGGAGATGTTGTGATGAAAGTACATGTTGCAAGCGCATGTTCCAAGTGTTTCAGATGGTTCAGAGGTATGTTGCAATTATTTCATATGGATGTTACAAAATTAGATCAGGGATGTTGCACATGTTGCATATGTTGCAAGTGTTTCAGAGGTTTGTTCAAAATGTTTCATCTGTTGCAGACGTATGTTGCAAGCGTTATGATCTGGATGTTGCATATGTTTCACACATATGTTGCAGCAATATGTTCCAAATGTTTCAGTTGTTTCGGTCTTATGTCGCAGTAAGTGTTTTCATGTTGCAAGTTACAAGTGTTCTATGTAGATGTTGCATATGTTTTACACATATGTTGCAAGTGTATGTTTTATATGTTTTATCTGTTTCATACATATGTTGCATTCAAGTGTTTCATGTTGCACGTGTTTCATGTTGTTCGGTGAGTTAGGGGACGTGGGGAGTGATGGTGGCACGACACTGGCACTTGGGAATGGGGCACGGCGAGCTGGGGGCTAGCGGACGGGGCGTGCGGCACACCGGTGTCCTGCGAGCGGGCGTGCTGGGGCTGGGGGTTGGGCACGACGGGGGCGGGTGCGCGTGCTAGGCAGGGCGAACGGCCTCGAATCGAGGTAGACAGGGCGGGCTACGCATGCGAGGCAAGTCGTCCGAACGCGCGGGCGCTGCAATGAGATAGGGTGCATGTGCGGAGCGGGAAAATTAGCGGACGGTGGGAGGCTGCACGGGCGTCCGGACGTCCGGGCGCTAGCACTGCCATTCCCAATTTGGGTAGTGGAGGCAAGAAAAATCTGCTCCAGCAGACCCCTATTATACCCCTAGATTTTTTGGCCTCTTGTGTTTCCCTCTCCCACTGTCTATTCCTGTTGGCCCCTACTCCACTACCAAACTTGCTTTTTCGTGTTTCTTCTCTACGCGACTTTTTTTGCTTGAGCAGGCACCGGTTTCTTCCCCACATCGGTCGCGGCTGGCCTCCCCGACGCGGGCGTGCCGCCGGCTTCTTCCCCGCATCTATGCCGCAATGAACGCGGCTAGCCTCCCTGGCGCGGGCGCCGCCGGCCGGAACTAGAGCAGTCTACTCCCTGGTGACTTCCTCCCCGTGCAGAACCTCCTCCGTCCACTTCCCCGCCTAGCGGCGCGGTGCCCTTGCCCGGCGCTGTGGCTTGCCCTGACAGCGTGGGCGCGCAGCCTATCTTGGCGCGATGGGTTTGGGCCAGCGTGGTGGCCACCAAGCCGACGCACAGAGCTGGAGGACGGGAGAAGGACGATGACATGTGGGTCACACACTCAGCTCGGCATGGGCCATGCCTGCTAAGGCACGACCCATCAGGTGCTGGGACGGCATGACACAGGCCCATGCCTACGAAGGCATGGGCCTTTAGGTGTCGGGCAGGCATGGCATGTCTGGCTTAGCGGGCCATGTCGTGCCTGTCCATGAGCTGCACCTTAGGCATGGGCATGAACCTTTAAGGCTCAGGCCATGTCGGACCACTGTGTCGGCCCGGCGTGCTCTTGCACCCATCAGATCAGCTTTTGTAGTTCCACCCACCTCTGTCACCCTGTGTCTTGCGCCGCCACGGCTTACGCTGACAACGTTGCGTCTTCGTTTGCGTGCTACCGGCGATGCGCCACCGCTTCCCGGTCACTTCCTGGTGGTGGGTTGTCTGGGCGCGTGCCTCCACTGCCACCTGATGGGCCGCCGCTTCCTAGTGGGGTAGAATGGTAGGAGGAGCCCGCACAGTAGGTTACGGTTGAGAAATCAGGAGGGAAGTCTCGGCCTCGGCCTCAGCCTCGCGATTGTGGAAAAGGATGAGAGGCTTCCATGAGGGGCGGAAGTTGAGTGGCTAGGGTCTAGGAGAATAGGAATAGGGAGGGATTTGATATAGCCAGGGTTGCCAATCGGGCCAGATCAGACTGGCATGTCATGCTGAGGGAGCATAGGCGTACCCAGGGCCCAAAGCGACCCTGGGCACCTGCCTGGGCTCATCGACAGGTACTGGATGACGTGCGCATGTCAGCACGGGAAAAAAATAGCATGGCCTGTGGGCAACTATGCGTGCCAAGAGCACGGGTAGCCAGTCACCCAACTAAAAAGCATGCAAGGTTCCGCATTCGCAGCATCTTAGACTGTGTTTAGTTCGCGAAAATAAAATTTTGGGTATCACATCGGATGTTTAATGGGATGTCGGAAGGAGTTTTCGGATACTAATAAAAAAACTAATTACATAGCTCGCCTAGAAATTGCGAGACGAATTTATTAAGCCTAAGTAATCTGACATTAGCACATGTGGGTTACTGTAGCACTTAAGGCTAATCATGGACTAATTATGCTTAAAATATTCGTCTCGCGATTTCCAACCAAACTGTGCAATTAGTTTTTTTCGTCTACATTTAGTACTTTGGGAACTAAACCAGGTCTTACCAACAACCGAAGGCGTCACGCTACGCTACCGATTTCAGAAATCCTTTTGGCCTGCATCCGCATGACGGGGCGCTCCTCTGGCCACTAGCGACTAGCCGATGGATCGCTAGAGTTGAACTCGGCTTGTGCATGTACATGTATAAATTCCAATTTGACATCACTGTACTGCACAAAGTGGGTTTGCAACAATCATCTCCGTCCTATTTTACTTGTTCATGATTCTTTTAGTAAGTATGATGCATTTGTTAGTTAACACAAGATGCCAATGGTAGTTTCAAGGACTCGATGATTTTCAACATTGACCAGGAACTATTTAGATCACTCGATGAAGCTGCCTTCATATATCGACTACATAGATATTTCCTTCAATACACTATTGGACTTTTAGTGGTAACTGGTAAACTAGTAACGCACAGTTAATTTTGGTTTTATATTCATTCAGGCTCTAGAAGATTTCTGGACCGACGCGGCCGTACTGAGCCTGGGCCAGGCCGAATCATCAAGCCATGAGCCATGCCCATGGACCTCGGGCCATAATGCCATCTATAGATTTGCCATATACTCCCTCCGTCCCTAAATACTTGTCGCTTTACGCTTCCCGAGAAACAACTTTAATTAAATATATATTAAAAAATATTAATATTTATGGTATATAATTAGTATCATTGGAAAGATCTTTGAGTCTAGTTTTTTAATAAATTTATTTGGAGATACAAATGTTGCACGTATTTTATATAAATCGAGTCAAACTTGTGAGCACAAAAACCGAAAACGAATAAGGGACAGAGGGAGTACTCCGTATCGCACTACCGATATTTGGCTCGAGGACGGACCATTCGGAGAACCCCCAACTGGTCAAGCTCAACTGCTCAAGTCCCCTCACACGTTGACGAATGACAACTGACATGGATCTCATGTGCAATGTACTGCACACTGCCATTTGCGCATGACCCACTTAACTCGGGGCCTGTTTAGTTGCAAATTTTTTTTTTTGTAAAACGACATTGTAGCAAATTTCGTTGTTATTTAGCAATTAATGTCCAATCATGGTCTAAGTAGGGCCTCGTTTAGACTGAAAAAAATGAACCCGATGAATAGTATCATTTTCATCTTATTTGACAAATATTGTCCAATCGTGGACCAACTAGGCTCAAAAGATTTATCTCGTGATTTCCAACTAAACTGTATAATTAGTTATTTTTTTTTACCTACATTTACTACTTCATACATGAGTCCAAAGATTGATGTGATGGAGAAAGAGTAAAAAAATTCTAACTTTTGGGGTACATCTAAACAAGGCGTAGGCTTAAAAGATTCGTCTCGTCCATTTCGTCTAAACTGTGTAATTAATTTTATTTTTTTATCTATATTTAATGCTTCGTGCATGTGTCAAAGATTCGATGTGACAGAAAATCTGAAAATTTTTGTAAAATTTTTTAGGAACGGCCTTGGTGTCCTGATCAGAGTAGCCAGATCACACGATTGATATTACCCAATTAGTAGCAGGTGTCCTAAAATTTCTAACAGTTTATTCCACTCGTGTTTTGCAAGGAAATAGCTTATTCCTTGACGTGACTGACCAGAGGCTAGCTAACAAAGGGGTTGTTTAGTTGGTGAAAAAAATTGGCTTTGGCTACTGTAGCACTTTTCGTTTTATTTAGCAATTTGTGTCCAATTATGGACTAATTAGGCTCAAAAGATTTGTCTCGTGATTTACAACTAAACTGTGTAATTAGTTTTTTCTTTCGTCTACATTTAGTACTTCATGCATGTGCCGCAAGATTCGATGTGACGGGTACTGTGCAAATTTTTTTGGTTGCATGGGCAACTAAACCGGCCCAAAGTGTTCTCTAGTCCTCGCCCGGTCAGAATCCGCAGTTCATAGTACTCAGGAAGGCACTTCGCTGCCCCACCTGCTCGGAAATTGCAGCAAGAAGGCGGACTCCCGGCTCCAAGTCTTGTTACCAACTGCAGCAGGTCAGTCTAGCCGGTCCACACGTACGGCACGCAGGTCCTCCGGCCCGGCGTCGCCCTGCTGCTCTTCCCACGCGCTTGGTTGCTCCAACGACCGACGTCGCGAACCCGCAATTCTGATCGAAATCGCCCAGCCATTCTCTGCGAAAGTTCCCTGCGAAGGAGCGGCAACCGGCAAGCACAGCCACAATTCACACGCAACCTCCTCGCCTCTCGAGTCATCTCGACCACTGCCTATAAAACCCGGCTCCAGCATCGCTATGTGCAATCCAACCACTAATCATTTCCACCGTGCTCATACGCACAGCACACTACCCGCAGCTCGCCCCCAGTGCACAGCACACTGCCCGCAGCAACACCGATGGCTGCCCCTGCCAATGCCCAGCAGCAGCCGCAGGTGCAACTGGCTGGTGGCCGCAAGGTGGTGGACGAGGTTTCCGGCTGGCTGCGCGTGCTGGACGACGGCAGCGTCGACCGCACGTGGACCGGCCCGCCTGAGGCCCTCCCGCTGATGGAGCCGGTGGCGCCGTACGCGGTGCCACGAGACGGGCACACGCTCCACGACCTGCCCGGGGAGCCGAACCTACGCGTGTACCTCCCCGAGGCGAAGGCGGAAGGCGGCGCGCGCCTGCCCGTCATCCTGCACCTCCACGGCGGCGGCTTCTGCATCTCCCACCCGTCCTGGCTCATGTACCACCACTTCTACGCGCGCCTCGCGTGCGCCGTCCCCGCCGTGGTGGTCGCCGTCGAGCTCCCGCTAGCGCCCGAGCGCCGCCTGCCCGCGCACATCGACACAGGCGTCGCCGCGCTCCGCAGGCTCCGCTCCATCGCGCTGTCCGAGGACGTCAGCGCCCTCGACGACCCGGCGGCCGCGCTCCTCCGCGAGGCGGCCGACGTGTCCCGGGTGTTCCTCATCGGGGACAGCTCGGGCGGCAACCTCGTCCACCTCGTCGCCGCGCGCGTGGGACAGGAAGCAGACGCGGGCAGTTGGGCTCCCCTCCGCGTGGCCGGCGGCATCCCGATCCACCCGGGGTTCGTGCGCGCCACGCGGAGCCGATCGGAGCTGGAGACGAAGGCGGACTCGGTGTTCTTCACGCTGGACATGCTGGACAAGTTCCTCGCCCTCGGGCTGCCGGAGGGTGCGACCAAGGACCACCCCTTCACATGCCCGATGGGTCCGCAGGCGCCGCCGCTGGAATCCGTCCCTCTGCCGCCGCTGCTTGTGTCCGTGGCCGAGAACGACCTCATCCGCGACACTAACCTCGAGTACTGCAACGCGCTGCGCGCCGCCGGCAAGGAGGTGGAGGTGCTGATCAACCACGGCATGAGCCACTCCTTCTATCTTAACAAGTACGCCGTCGACATGGACCCCACCACAGGGGAACGAGCCCAAGAGCTCATCGACGCCATCAAGAGCTTCATCTCACGCCACTGAAGTGCAAGAACACATACTACCGCACGTGCCAATACAGATCATATCATAATATATGTGGCTACATGATGTTCGTTTTCAGCACTCCTACACCACTCATGTAACACGTGCGAGTGTTTACACCCATATATGTTCGTCTAGCTGCTTCGATTCACTATATCAATTCGTGCCGGTGGAAATGAAAATGATATATCAACTTCAATAATAATGAGGTGATACACCTACATACAGTCCTTTGCACCATTGGATGGCACCCACACGCTGTAGTATGTCTGCTATCGTGATTTGTAGTGATGCATTTCCTAATTTCATTCAAAAGTTTATGAGAAGTGCTCCAATACCCTTTTTCTAAATATTGCGCGGATCTCAGAGCAGGCCATCAAATTAATGAATTTTTTTTATTATTTTTCAACTGTATATCCCGCATAAGCCCCGTTCATTCAAGACCAGCCCATGCTTAGCCCAAACCCAAGTCGATATCATCCATCCGAGGCTGGATAATGAGCCGGCTCGGCTCGGCTCGTTATGGCTCGTTAGGATAACGAGCTAGCTCAGCTCGGCTCGTTATCCTAACGAGCCAGAAAGCCAGCTCGGCTCGGCTCGTTAAAAGCTCGAGCTGGCTCGTTAGATTCACGAGCCAGTTATAAAAAATATACAAAATTTAATATTTGTATTTATCAAAAGCTTAAAAATATTAATAATACAAAAATAATATATCCAATAGCTTTAAATTGAATAAAATACTCGTATGAACTAACATATCAACCATTTACAGAGTGCAAGACATGAAGTAATACAAACATAATATAAGTTGTGATGACTTTTTTTCCTAAAACTATGACTCATTTTGCTCGCGAGCTAGCTCGAGTTGGCTCGTTATAGCTAACGAGCTAAAATCTTGACTCGGCTCAGCTCATTATGATAATAAACCGAGCCAAACCGAGCGAGCTAACCAGGTTCGAGTTTTTCGTCCAGCCTTACATCCATCGGACCATGACCGATCCCCTTCCTTCCTAATCTGTTCGTCTCTTTCGTTTGCGTGCAAGCTGGCAAAGGAGCATACCTCTACGGCTGCTCATCCATTGGAGGATTTTTTTATATATATATTACGTCTCCCATTGATGTGTCGTGCGGCAGTTCCTCACGTCTACTCTTCTCAAATAAGTGTCGATATGCTCTTTTAAGTTTCACTAGGTTTGTACAAAAAAAATATTAGTAATATTTAGGCCATCAGTGTGACTTCATTTTACTGTTTTTAAGACTCATACGTTGGAAACAGTATAAACAAGTTTTATCCCCAACCCATTTCATCTCATTAAATGTTTTCATCTCTCTTTTTATTTATAGTATGCCACATCAGCTTATTTAATACCCTTTAAACTCTCATGAAACTGCTAATGAGACCGGCCTTATATCTTCAAATAAGTTTATTATACAAATATATTCAACAATCTATATAATGATATTAAATAATTATGGACTATAAATAACAATATTTTCTTATTTACATTTTATCAAAGTTAAAAGTGCTTCCTCGAAAAACAAGAACAACGCTTCTTTCGGGAGTGAGGGAGCAGTGACTTATGACATTGCGTGAGGAAGAGGCGCGGACCTCCTCACGCCAGCGACAAAGCCAGCGGGAGGCTACCCGGGCTCCAGCCCCCCTTACGGCCATGATTTTCATGGAGCCCGGGCTAAGCCCCCCTACCACCATGAGGAGGAAGAAGAAGGAAAGGAGGGGCTAGAGGAAGAAGAAGAGGAAGCCAGCCCTCCCTAACGCCATTCCTGGCTTCATCGCTGCCTCACGCGAACTTTACTTGTGTGCCTCCCAACTCTCGTACAACATGATGATCTGCGGTCTCCGTCCAAAATTGCCAGACCTCATGAAAATAAATTGAATCAGCATTGAATGATTAGCTACAAGCAATCCTGTGCCCGTACGAGAAGGGCGGAGGAAGTGGCGCGTCCCGGTGGACTGATCTGCTCCTTGCCGTACCTCATATAAACTAATCACAGGGCTAGTTCCCGGATGTCCGGTCCTAGGCCCGCATCTGGACGCAGCTTCGACACCTGCAACCACTTCGTATAGGATGCCCTCATGCTTACATCAGATCCCGTGCCAGCAAATCGCGTTTAACCACCCGCGACCGATCCCACACCAGTGACTACGCCTGACCATTCATGACTCGATCCCCATTCCGGTTGCGCCCTAGGCGTCAAGCCCACCGCGCTTCTTCCCCAGCCACGCCGCGCCGTGCTCCTTCCCTTACCGCAGCGCCATCCCTGTCGCGCCCCCAACCTCTGCCATGCTCTGTCTCGGCTACGCCCTTTCCCCCATCCTAACATCTCATCTTCTTTGCAACATTCGTCTGATCGTTGCAACATATGCAGTGTACTATTGAAACATATTTGTATAGTCATTGCAACATCTAGACGAAACACATAAAATATGAATCTGGAACAACTGAAACATTTGGAACACACATTTGCAACATTCGTCTAAAACAGATTAAACATGTGGAACATACACTTGAAACATATGTGTGTAGCCCTTGCAACATATGCAACATCAGATCCTTTTGCAACATTAAAATGAAACACATGAAATATACAGATGAAACACATGAAACATATAGATGAGACGCGTGAAACATACGTATGAAATAAATGAAACACTTGAAACATATACTTAGCTATTGCAACATACGCAGCATATAGATGAAACACTTGAAAATAACTTCTGAAACACACCTAAAACAAAACATGGTGCCGCCGGCAGCCATGGCCTACCTAATAGGGAACTGCGGTAGCCAACAAGTGGCGCTCGGGTGTAGTAGAGAGGGAGGATGGTAGCAGACAAGTGGTTGGGCGTGGTGAAGAACGCTACACCGGAGCGGTCGCTGTGGACCACACTGCGTTGGCTCGAAGAACTCGACAGCGAGGGGTGAGTGGCGGTGGGGAGACAGGAAAGCAAGCAGCGGCGCTCGAGCAGCGCAGTCATGAGGGAGCAAGCCGCGGCGATGCTGGCACGGAGAGTTGGTTTGAGAATGGATGGAAAAACAGCGGCGATTTGAGAAGAAGGTGAGAGTGACGATTTTTTATTTTTATTTCTATGCTGATGGCAATGTTGTCTGTTAGGCCGTTCGGGCATCGAGGCCTACCAACGCGCATCCGGACGAAATGGACGCCCTGCCAACAGCATTATCGATAAAGAAACGCATAGATAGGCATGGGCTAGGCTTGAATCGGCAGGGCCATGCAGGACGTGAAAATATTTAGAAAGATATTTAACTAATTAGATGGATGCGTTGAGATCTGCATAATTTTTTTAGAAAGGGCAGTACCGGAGCACTTCAAAGTTTATATGTATTGCATAGTTGAGACTCAATAGTCAATACAATATGTTTGCGTAAATGTCGGTGTTGTTAGAACTAGAAGAAGTCACCGCACATTGCCTCGGGAATTTAGATAGGTATTGAAAATGTCTGCAAATTTTGGTCCAATGCAATTGTGCAAGGTGGTATGGTAGTGACTACTGAATAGTTGAGTTGTCACTGGACTTTTTTTTTGGGTGATTCAACAGTCAGCCAATTGTTGTTGCCTTCTGCAAGATTAGCCGAGATCTCTCTCTCTTTGAGACCAAAAGCCCCATCACTTACCACCAGATAATATTTCATAAGAAAGGAAGTGCGTCATATACCCATTTCAAATGTGTAAAGAAATTATAGAGTGAATATATAATAGAGTCAAATCGGCAGCCGGTATTTAGAATAACTCACAACTCCCAACAAAGTAGGTTTGGCATGAATTGGAGAGACTTCTACGATCCTATTAGGAGAACATGAAAAATTCACGGCCATCAATAGTATTGAGAAAGTTTAAATGGACATAGCAGCAGGTGCCAATTGAAGCAGCCGCTGATGGCCACCAAACTTTGATGTAGGTGGTCACCAGACCTGCTCCATGGTTGTCACGGTCCGAGTCAAGGGCCCAGAATGACGCACCAAGAGTAAACAAGCCAGGAAGCCCAACCCGCGAGTCTCCGGGCCGGATTGGAAGAAGTAAACAGGCCAAGCCCAGCTGTGTCTGGTGTATCGCTGTGAGATAGCTGTAAACGTCTATATGAGCGTGGGGAGGAAATCGAATTGGATTTGTCTTGGTTGGCGACGAGCTGTGGCTCGAGATCGCCGGCGTCCTCCGATTCCACCATTACTTGTATCCAGATATTGCATTCTAATAGAACTCATAGTAGTCCACCATATCCACTTGTGTTGCTTAGTATCGTTACATTTGGTATCAGATTCATATCAATTCCGGGAGTTTTGGAGTTCGTCACCTCGATCGCATCTGTAATCCCCGTCGGCAGAATTGCGTGATCCGCTTCGGTGTCAATTGCGTGTATTCATAGATCCAATCCGAGGTCTGACGGGTCGGCGTCGAAATCCTGGCTCACAACCATCGCACTCGCCTCACCATGAAGGTAGAGGACCAACTCACTCTAAGACCTCTGACGGCTATGCATGTACACCAGATAACTTAAGAAGATCTGTCGGGTGCCCTCGCAGGACCCCGATTCAACTACGTTTGATAACTCATACCAGAATCAACAAAGGAGTAACTACAATATTACAACATTTGTTACAAAGCTTTACATCAGAGTGCGGAAGAATAACAATAATAAATTTATAAATCATGATTAAGTTAACTTTTTACAAACTTAACTTGTATTGCGGAAGTCGAGTAGAACCATAGAAGCTAACTTAGGAGAAGATAACCAGATCACGTCGAGCCCACCGACATGACCTAATTAGTAGCACCAGTCAGCACTTGCAACAAGGGTTTAACAAACTCTGAGTACTTGAGGGTACTCAACAAGACTTACCCGACTAAGGAAAAGATTCCAAGGGCATGCTAGCTTTAGGGAATCAAGGTACGGGTATTTAGGAATCAAAATTATTTTGTAGAAAAGCTTACTAGAGTAAGTCCTTGCTTTCAACATTTTATTTTTATCATTGATGGTTCATTAAGCAATTCTAAGTGATCCTAATCTAGATCAAAATGATTCTCATCAAGATCCTTCCTTATTCTTTCTTCCAATTCCAGTTCTTAACTACGATGTTGGTGCAAGGTCAAGACTCCTTTCTCGTGGAGTAACGACGATTCGAACCGCTTGATTTACCCAGCTGGGGCTCCCTAACCACACGACATATGTAGAACCAAATCTTGCATGTATCAACTCTTACTCGGGTCACCCAAAACTAGAACGTGTCCATCGCCATCCGAGAGCACAGTACTCCTCGAACCCGGCCCAATTCTAGCCCCGAGGGTACATGCTACTCTCGCCATCTCTCCACTCCCAGTGCGATGTTAGACGTTCTCGTGATGGACTAGCCGAAGTAAGGCTTACCCAACAGGGGTATGTGGCTAGTACTATTAAAAACTCCTTGGCTCGAGGGTCAACAACGTACGGTCCTTAACTGACAAGACGGAAACACTACATTGAGACTCCTTTCCCAATACAAGTTAGCAGTGGCCAAACCACCCGCCCGATCTTCAAGCTCATTCTTATAATTCAATATCAACAAGATATGCCATCATGGGGCCATTTAAAACATTTTATTTTAAAATCCTAACTTAATAAGCATGGCGAAGCATAACTACATATTTTCCAATAAAAACAGGTACCAAGGGTGATATCATAATAATCAAGGATAATAATGCATCAATTGTGTTATCACTCAAATCCTAGTTACTGAATGCAATAAACCATAGTACCAGTGATAAAGATTTGTAAAACTTAAGGAAGGGTTTAAATGCACCGGGGCTTGCCTACGTTGCAGCGGTGGTTAGTTCTCGTAGAAGTCAAGTTTGACACTAGCACCATGGGTAGACGACACCTTTCCGAAGATTGATCAACACCAACCTCGTCAACACTTGTTCAACATGAAGCTTCTCATTCTCGTAATCACTACACGTAATACATGGTGCATGCTTAGCATGATGAAATGTATGCCACAATGCGTGATGCATGATGATGAACAAGGCATATCATACAAGAGACATTTAGAAAGGATAAACATTAGTTATCTACTTGAGTATAACTTTTCTTCGCGGTACAGTTGCAATCCAACAGAACTATTAAACAACTTCAATCGCATTAAGATGTTGTTAAGAAAACTACATAGCTTTACTTTTTACCCAAGAGGTTGCATCTAAAAAGCAAGTAAGTCTATCACAAGACCACTAATTACTTGCACAAGAAATCATTAACCAATAATGATCTATGTTAAACACATTAATTATCATTAACAAATCCTAGTTAACAAGTTAATCATAAACTCAAACAATTAATTAAAATGCCAAGGGTCATTATATGTTAATGACCCAAGGTCATCACTCAATCCCAAAATCACACCAACCCTAGATTATGATTTATTCTAATCATATAAGCATAATAAATAAAAGGCATGAAATAAAGTATATAATTAAATGTTATCAAAATAGTACCAATATTTTTGTGAAGGTATATCTTACCATGCAAAGCATACTCACAAAGTTTTAAGATTTTTGGATACTTATTTTAATCACTAAAATTCATGGAAGTAGCGTTTATCAATTAATTGAGCTAATTTTCAAGCATATTAAAAGTACGGAAAATTACCATTTCATATTTTTTTCATGAAATATCACATCATGAACAAGTTACACATCAATTTTCATAATTTTATCATGCTTCCATAATTAGTTATGAAAATAACAAATATCATCAATTATGGAAATTAACAAATCACAGAAAAAGGAAAAAGAGCCTCGGGTCCGGAGTGACCCAACTCGGCCTGGTCCAGCGGGGAGGTCAGCCCAGGCGCGGAGGTGCGTGCGTGGCCCAGCAGCGAAGGTGGCTCGGCATTTTGCAAAAAGGCCCCTACGTATACATAAATCAATCCGCAGTACACAAGCACTATTCACTTGAGTCTCAGATCTCTCACCTAGCACCCTCACCTTTCTCTTAAATACGTTTTCCTATCCTTGTCTTCTTCATAGAGCAGAGCATGCGGTGGGGGAAAACCGGTCGGCGTCGATTCGGCCTAGCTGGGCTCGCTAGCGATGCGATGATGGCTCGGGGGGCGCGGTGGCTCCGTGCGCAACCAGGTGGGGCGCATCTTGCCCGGAGGTAGCCCACGGTGGCATGGCCACGCGTGGCCATGGTAGAGACACCGCGCGGCTGCACGGTGTGCCATGGCGGTGTCGAATGACGGTGGTCGTGCCACGGTGGTGGTGGCACGGCGAGGGTGGCCTGAGCGGCATCGGGCGTCCATGACGTACCCACGGCCAGGACCACCCCTGTGCCAGAATAGGGCGTAGCGGCCTGGCCGCATGCGTGCAACGCGGCGGCGGCCCGAGCAGGGGCCACGGTAGCTCCTGCCGATGCGGGCTTCGATGAGCATATGCGGGGCACCGAAGGGAGTGATACGAAGGTGGTGGTGGTGCCGGCTAGGCGCGGGGCATCCGGATAAGCGGGGATGACAGTGGCCACGAAGCTTGGCGATGGCCATGGTGGCGGTGGCTACGGCGGGCGCTCGGCTCGGCAGAGGCAAAGAGAGGGAGGGAGAGTGCGCGAGAGAGAAGCAGCGAGGAGCGGCTTGGCGCCTTTTGTAGGCAAAGATGGCACGGCATGGGCGCGGGATGCACGACGTCAGCAGTGTGCCCGGGCGGCGCCATGGCCAAATTGATCACGATGACCACGTGCAAGGCAGGGACAGTGGCCATGTGCTCCTCTATGAACCATTGTGTAGCACATTCCAGTTAGAACTAGGCCAAGACCACTATATAAAGGATCTTCATCCCACCTCATTCTCCCCTTCTCATTAAGGTACTATAGTCATTAGTCACATGGATCAAGAGATAAACAGCACCAAAAATTGCAGTGCCAAAGCGTTTACAGCGATAAAGAAACTTTACACTTGATGATCAAAACGAAGTCCAACTAAACCCAAACTTTGCCTGACCGTTCACCTCGGCCTAAGCTCCAACTCTTATTTTTGGATCAAACCAAGTTGTTTAACGAAAACTCAAGAACGTGACATGCCAACATATCAACATCATTGCCCTCTAATCCCAGAACATTTTGAAGGCTTAAAATAGAATCACACTTGTGAAATTTCAAAATTACTTCTGATTTTGCATTGAAACACAAAAATCTCCAAAAACAAAAGTTGCTCAAAATTTTGAACCCTGCAACTTTGCTTTTGTGACCAAACTCAGATTTTGAATAATTTTTGAAATTTGGATTTGAATTCAAAAGGGGACAAAAGTAGGGTTTCTATAAATTCAAAATTACTTCAAATTTTTAAATATAACTTAAAAATATGTAAAAAGAGAAAATGTATAACTTTTGAATATCTACAACTTTCATAATTGGGCCATCACCCAATTATGCCTACTTTTTGAAATTGAGTTGAAATTCAAATTTGGGGTTTGAATCTTTTCAATTTTATTCAAAATTTTACTTTGAAACTTTGAAAACTCAAAACACCAAAGTTGTACATCTAGGTAAGACCTACAACTTTTCTTTTTAAACTATTTTCATATTCTACCTCCATTTTGAAATTGGAATAGGGAAATGAAAATGGGTCAAATTTGAGATTTGCTTCTTTTCAAAATTACTCCAAAGTTTACACTAAAACTTTGAAAACTCAAAACACCAAACTTGTAGCCCTTGAAAAGATCTACAAACTTGGTTTTAAACTTTTTTCCCAAATTTTGCTTAGATTTTGAATTACACAAAAAGGGGTAAAACGAGGTTTTCCGGAATTCAAGGTTTTGAATTCAATTGATTATTCTTTTTAACTAAAACATGATTAATTATTTATCCCTATTAAAACCTTATTTCCTGAGGTAAGCAACATGGCATTTTAACATATTAAGCATACTTGTAAAACAACATATCAAAATACTATTGAAACATGTGAAACATGTATATGAAACATGAAACATTCTAAAGCTATACTTGAAACATTTCCTTGCAACATAAATAGGGTATTTGAAACATGTGCAACATATAAACCTTACATGGGAAATATTGCTCAAACAACCCATTACATGCAACATATGCAACATGACTAAAGTAACATGTGCAACATGAATGCATTTATGGCATGTCATTTGATGTTTATGCTTGATGATGCTTCATTATCACGTTTTAATTGTTCCTTAACATCTGGGATGTTACACGGATCTCCGCTCCTGCGTCGACTCTCCGTTGCCGAGCTGTGTTCTGCCTCATCTAAGCTGAAGGATGTCGCTGAGGACGGCCACGTCTTCACCAAGTCGTTGGGGTCCGCTCATCTGGACCCGTCCCCGTCGCGGGCAGCACAAGGGCTGTTAGGCCACAACATCGAATCCAGTCACTGGGGTCTGGTTCGGGGGGGTGATGTGACCCTTGAACCACCTCCGTCAAAGGTGAGCCCCACACCTCCCACCTCGCCTCATAGTCCTCATGCTCATCATTTCAATTCCTGTTGCCACCATAGCAATTTCAATCAAAATTTGCCACATCAGGAATTTCCTAAGTTCTCTGGTTCCAATCCAAAACTCTGAATCAAACAGTGTGAATCTTACTTTGATCTCTATGATATTTCACCTAGTAATTGGGTTAAGCTAGCTACTATTAACTTCACCGGTATTGCTGCCTTTTGGATGCAAACCATCGAGCTTAACCTATGTAAATGCCCATGGGATATTCTCTGTCAAAATGTTGTTGATCGTTACGAGCGAGATCAGTTCAATCATTTCATTAGACAATTCTTCCATGTTAAGCAATCTGACTGTCCTTGAATATATCACAGTGTTTGATGAACTCATGCATCAGTTGCTAGGAGTGGAAGTGGTTTCCTACGCACCTGGAGAAGTGGAAGCGCTAGGGGCGTTGGGAGAAAGAGGTAGGCGGCGGTCCTATGGTGGGAGGCAAGCGACAGACGAAAAGCATGCTACGGTGTGAGAGATGCCTATCTCCACCCCCAACCGAGCTTGTAGGACTAGGAAAACTATTGAGAAGATGAAGCAGGCCTGAGAGCGATGAGGCAGCCATAGCCCCATCTCCAATGTTGCACCGCCGTCATCGCCGCCTCTGTCCCCGCCCCCGCGTCTTCCATTGTCACTGCCCTAACCCCTTTTGCCCACCCCGTTGCCCGACCTCCACCTAGCCTATCGCACAAACTCCACCCTATATCCTTGCCACTGGCGACCATGGGCATGCGCATCTCCTAGCAATGACCTATCCCTCAAACCGCATGCATTAGCCGTAAATTTGATTTCTCGATCTGGAGGTCAGTCTTTCCACTAGGGGATTTGTGATGAGGCACTATGTCCTGCAGTGATTCATGGAGGTGCATCACCATTCCCAACTGAAGTTAGAAGCTACAAATCTCCTGATTTTGTGATGAGGCACTATGTCCTTCCTGATTTTGCCCATGAGCTACATTTACTCTTTGGAGTCAACTAGGCTCCTCCAGATCTGGGACCGGAGGTCAGTGAGGATCCACTGGTACAAGACCTCCTTCAATGACCTTTGCTCCAAAAAACTAGGAGGATCAATCTGCTACTGCTTCATTCAAAGTGTCCACTGACAGTTTTGGCAATAATACAATGGAAGCAAGGAGGAAGCACATATATGAAGAGAAAAAAAAGAAAAAGAGTGGAGCCCAAGCCTACAAGCAAGCAACAATTAAGCCAAACCAAGCAGACAGAGTAAAGAAATGTATCCCCTTCTCAGATCTTTCACCCTCACCATCTGGTCACTGAGTCAGCCATAAAGACAAGGTAATTTCTCGAAGCAACCATTTCAATTTTCAAGAGCTATAATACAAAGGGCGAATTGAGCCTAGCTCGGTTGGTTAGGTTCCTTGTGGTGGAACCTACTCATCTGGGTTCAAGTCCTCGACTTGGCATGGATACTCGTATTTTTCTGGATTTATTCCAGAATTTAACAGCACTGCGCTTTTAGTGGTTCATAAGCATTTGGGCTTTTAGTGGTTCATAACATATTTTGAGCCCATAAGCATTCTATAAAAGTCCAAATGGGCTCCTCGGCAGCGTGGGAGCCCAAATGCCTCCCACTAAAAGGCCAAATGCCTCCCACGCGGAGCAGCCCACTAGCTGCCGAGGAGCCCAGCAGCAAACGCCCAGGAAGCCCAGCATGGAATAAGCAATGAGAAACATAAAAACAATATTTACAACTATAAACACCAATCAAGTCTAGTGGTTAGCATTTGGGTTCGAACCCCACCTGCTTTGGCTTTTTCACTCTTTTTTATTTGACATTTTTTCTTTGTGCGCAGCAGAACAGAAAAAACTTGACCACGCAAGCTCACTAGGGCGCCTAGGCCGCGCGCTCGCTGGCCGTGTGCGCCTTCAACTGGCCAACCTGGCTATGTGGCAGGCCTTGTGGCAATTATTTTTTAAAAAAAAGATCGCTCCATGCTAATATGTGTAGACTCAAAAAAACAGCACTAATCTAAAAAAACCGCACTTTTTAGGATTCTTGGACTTGGACATCAATGCGGACCACGAGCTGATAAAGTTTTATAGATAATAACAAACCACTAGAACAAGTGTCTCCCTAGCTCATTAGTAAAGGCCTATTTTTTTTAGTGTGAGGTCCCAGGTTTGAGTATTCGAAGGCGCTACTTTTTTCACATAATTTCTGTGTACGTCTAGGGGTTTCCTGTATGAGTGTTGTGTGGTTTTGGGTGGCGTGTGTGTGAGTGTGACCAATTAATTTGTTTTCTTTTTTATTTTTGTTTCTTCTTTTTTATTATATGTATATCAATCTATATCTCTATTAATTTTTATCTCTCCACATCTCTTTCCTATTAAATTGAGTTTAGAAACAAAGAATTACACACATGATAAAAAACACTCAATGTTTTTTGTTTATTTTTTTATTAAAGAGTGAATTGCGCTATAGGTCCTTAAACTTTTTCCCATTTTTCACCTAGGTCCATGAACTTTTTTTTTAGACCTGGATACATCAACTTTATTCACATCCTAACCGCCATCCGAAGCAGTCCACGCTGGACTCTGCCACCTACGTGGCATCTGATGTGGCACTATGCTGGCGTGCAATGAGCTAGGCGTGCTGGCACTATGTTTTGGCTTTTATAGATTTATAGTTTTTTTGCTATACATTTATATATACACTATGTATATATATATATATATATATATATATATATATATATATATATATATATATATATATATGTATATATATATATATATATATATATATAGGGAGAGTATACTCTATAGCTAGCTACAAAATAAGTTATTTTGTAGCCACCTCTATTTACGATAATTTTATATACTAATTTACGACAATGTCAGTATATATTTACTACAGTTGAATTACTATAACATATGGGGATATTTACCATAATGTTATAGTAAATCACATAGTAAGGAGTTACTATAATCTCGTAAATTAGCATAGCAATTATCGTAACTCAAAGTGGCTACAGAATAAGTTATTCTGTAGCCAGCTGTAGGGTAATAGTTATATATATATATATATATATATATATATATATATATATATATATATATATATATATATATATATATATATATATATATATATATATATATACTAAAATCAACGTATCTAGAAAAGTTAAAACATCTTATAATTTGGATGGAGTAACAACAAAATGAAAAAAGAAAGGCTTCTCTTCAAACTCAAATGAATTCAAACAAATTTGAATCTGCCTAATATTTCTTAGCTGTCGAGCTCTGCTATAATGTCGCTACACTGATAGGGCTGGGCTGGGTGGAGCCTGGCTAAACAGGGGTTTACTGGTTCTCCGGCTTCGTTACTGCATGGCGGGAACTAATGAAGCTGCTCCAAACTAAGACCTTGTTTAGATACCTTTCAAATTCCAAATTTTTACACTTTCTCTCCATTACATCGAATTTTTAGACACATACATGGAGCATTAAATATAGATAAAAAAATAACTAATTGCACAGTTTGGTTGTAAATCACGAGACGAATCTTTTGCACCTAATTAGTCCATGATTGGACACTAATTGTAAAATACAAATGAAAGTACTACAGTAGCCAAATTCTAAATTTTTTTTTGTATCTAAACACCCCTTAACTTCATCTCTTTGCTTGCTGCACAGATACACGGACACGGTGACGCTCAAACAGAGCCTAACATCTTCCTATGTTCAGCGGTTCAAAAAACGTTACTAATATCAGCATATGTGGAAATATATGCGCTACTCGAGTGCTTACTACTTTTTGATATATACGAGCAACTGAACTCTGCTCGAGCTGTTAGACGTCGACGTCGACTCCGTTGCTCAATGGTGGGTCGACTCCAGGGAGAAGGTGCCAACCCCACATCGTAAGTCGACTTCCATTTTGCTAGTCTCCTGGAGCATCTGGAAGACCAGGAACAGGTCAGTGTTCGATGAGGTTTCCTGCACCCCAGCAACGGTGGCCTCGATGGTCGTGGACGAGGCGAACCTTTGGGTTGCAACCGGCAACAGCAACCTCGCCGCTCTTGCAAGTTTACTGTAGTCACATTGACACTTCCTTGGTAGCGCAGTTAGTATCAATGTACCCTCAACTGCATTTCTGTTTCTTGTTCGGTTTCAGCTTCTTCATTCATGCTTGTCAAGCGTAGCGTTGCAGCCACCTCAATGCTTACGCTACTCATGTTAGCAATACGGTTACCATTGTAAACCACTTCTCAATTTAATGAAAAACGCGTCAACAGACGTGTTCACGGAAAAAAAAAGGAAAAAAAACGAGCAACTGAACCTATCGTTCTTTCCTTGTTTCTTTATTTCTTTGAAGAATTTATCTTTATCTGGTAACTTTTTGGCTCAGCCGCCATTAATGCATTTTCTGTTACGTATCATTTTCTTTGGAAGCATACTTTTACTGCACCAAACAAAATATTTATCATGATTGACAGGTTCATTTACAGAGAAGACAAGCAGAAACTATAGTTGAGCAACAGAGGCGAGATCGGCTTAATTTACGTTCAAAGATCCTTTCACAGCAACGTTTAATTTTCATGGCTTGCGAATAGGATTGTCACAGCCGAAACCGTCTTATAATTTTACATGAGGCCGAAGAGTGAGAACAATATTTTTAATTTTGTATGTACGAATTCTTTAAAAAAAAACCGATCTGCGGTAGCTAGACAGCCCTATTCTGGCTTAAGAAGAAGATTTTCTCACACAAATCGAGATGCATATATGCTAAAATCAATGTATCTAGAAAAGTTAAAACATCTTATAATTTGAATAGAGTAACAGCAACATGGAAAAAGAAAGGCTTCTCTTTTATTGCAAGGAATCAAACAATTTTAAACTCAAACGAATTCAAACAAATTTGAATCTACCTAATACTTCTTAGTTGTCGAGCTCTGCTATAATGTCGCTACACTGATAGAGCTGCGCTGGGCGGATTTATAAGCCTGGCTAAACTGGGGTTTATCGGTTCTCCGGCTTCGTTACTGCATGGCCGGAACTATTAAGCTACTCCAAACTAACTTCATCTCTTAGCTAATTCATTTTATGCTGAGAGAGAAAACAATACATCATGGTAATTGCTAGAGAGAACACGAACACGGTGATGCTGAGCTGTTCGGTTGATGGTTTTTACGGTTGATAAGCCGACTGATGTTGTCTTATTGGGAGAGAGAAACATTATACTATGGCTGATAACCCAGCTGATAAGTTCAAGCGAACATAGCCTTCGTTCGGTAGTTCAAAAACGTTAGAATTGTCGGCATAAGTGGAAATATATGCGCTACTCAAGTGCTTACTGCTTTCTGGATATATACGAGCAATTGAACTTATCGTTCTTTCCTTGTTTCTTTATTTATTTGAAGAATTTATCTAGTAACTTTTTGGGTCAGCCGCCATTAAACATTATGCATCTTCTGTGAATCGTACCATTTTCTTTGGAAGCATATTTTCACTGCACCAAACAGAATCTTTGTCATGATTGACAGGTTCAATTACAGAGAAGACAAGCAGAAACTATAATTGAGCAACAGAGACGAGATCGGCTTAATTTACGCGTTCAAAGATCCTTTCACAGCAACGTTAAATTTTCATGGCTTGCAAATAGGGTTGTCACAGTCGAAAACGTTTTGTTATTTTATACATGAGGCCGAAGAGTGAGAACGATACTTTCATTTTGTATGTACGAAATTGACAAGGACTTATTGGTGCCTGAAGCTGTCGTTTCAATGATATAAGTAGAAGGCCTTGATGCGACCTGCATAACCAATCGTCTATGATTGAAGTTACTGTTCCGGAGCTTCCCTGCTCATCCTTCCTGGTTTGATTGTTGGCTGTCAGTTTACTGGCATTATTTGTAGTGAACAGTGGTGGTAACCATAGTCAGTGCGCGAAGACGGCACCACAGCCGCGTTTTGTGTGCTTCCGGCTCACCCAGGACACGGCCTAGCAGAAGTGCCAAGCAGCACCAATGGAGTCCAGCTCCAGCTCCAGCACCAGTGGAGTCCAGCTCCAGCACCGCCACTCCACCATCCTTCTCCTTCCTCCCCGCGAGTAATCCGTGATCCGGCCCCCACTCCCGCCGCACATGAAGACGACAAACGTACCGGCCGCGCGTCCCCATCGGTCCTAAACAATTTACTCGTCACTTATTCGTCAGAGCTGATGGCGCGCGCGGGTGGATTACGGTTCGGCGCCGGCCGGCCTCTGTACCCTCTTCCGGCATTCACTGCCACGACAGATTCTGACGTTCTGAGGCAGGTGCATTCGGGTCGGGATAACTCGGTGTCATGGCTGCCTAACGGCCATAGTTCTTTTTCTTTTGTTGAGAAAGACACTCGACAGTATTTGATATATATCCAGAAAAATAATAGCTTCTAAAAAAAGGACAAATTGACACAAAATTACCTCTAAAAAATAAGAGTACAATGAAGATTAAATAAGTCATCTTCTTCCTTTGATCGTGCATTGCATGTGAAGATTTAAAAACGCACTGAAATGACGACAAAGGAAAGGGACACCTGCAAACACCCTCGCCATACAAGGCTTTGAAGACTGCAAAATCCACTTGTTACTGACAACGAGATTTAGAATCTACTGAAAGAACATTGACCGGAGAAATCCTAATCCATCGTCATCAAATTAGAGTGTTGGAGATGCCGAACCTTGCAATGGAACAAACCAAAAGAAGAGGTCCAAATCATCGTGAAGCGAGCCAACTGACTGCTTTCCTTGATAAAAAGACCAACTACCACCAAGATCTGAAGAGAACGAATAGATCTGATAGACCAAACTCTCACTGGCCCTTCGTCAACGCCGGATCGAAGTCGACGAGGTAAGGAGAGACCATATTCCAATGCGTTATCGACGCCACCACCTCGTCGATGATGCTAGAAACTAAACACTAGAGAATAAGGATCAACGATAAACTAAAAACTATTGAGGGATCGGGCTCCCACTCCTCTGGCCATTGGCGAGGTCACCGGATGGAAGAGAGGAGGGGGACCGAGACATTCCTGTGGGCAAGGGCGGCGACAGTTGAGAGACTTCACGTTTTGGGAGAGTGAGGGCATCTCTCCAATATCTTGTCTTGCTGCTGAACAGGTGGGCAATAACGGCCATAATTCTGTGTGTGGCGAGGGTTTTTTAGACGAAAGAAAAATTATAGTAAATAATAGTTGGGTATATCATCACGTTATAAGCACTCTGTAATACATTATATATATGTAGAAACTGATTTTCATCTATTTTATACCCATGCTGTGAATAGCTCTAAATCTCAAAACCAAACCTATATGACGCTTCGTATGGATGACCGCACAGGCAAATACTCAGTAAAAGGCTTGAGAACAAATGCCCAACGAACGACGACCAACATTCCTGCAGGAGGAGTTGAGAATCTTCTTCTTTCTTTTGTCTTTCTTCTTCTTCTTTCTACCACCAAAGAATGAGAAAGACTGATCTGAAACTTATTCTCCCTAGCCCTTCATCGTGGCCAGATCTAACCACAACAAAACAGAGAAGAGACCGGAGAAAATTGTTCCATGGCAGCAACATCATCTCCGCCTTGATGTCGCCGTTCGGAAAGAAAAGTCTCCATGTTGCCGTGCCAATGAAGTTGTTGACGCCCTATGTCGAATGATTTAGCTCTGGCAATGCCTAGCAACGTGATCGCGAAGATGGAATCAGATGGTAGCACACGAGACACAAGGATTTATACTGGTTCGGGGCGCGGTGGCCCGCTAAACCCTACCCCAGTGGTGGTGCTCTTCTTGTATTCGTAAGCTCGGTTACAGGGGCTGTTGCTCCTAGCTACGAGGTAGATTGGAATGAGGCGACGGTGTCGTGGTAGACGTGACGATCGCGGGATCCTTACCCCCATTTATATAGGCAGAGGGGTAGGGTTACAATGAGGGCGATCGGCGCCACGGATTGGATTCCTAGTTTGTTACAACAGATCGATTCTATCTTTCCAGAGCTACAATGGTGGTAGATATCATTGATACGTCGTGATCTTCAAGCTGATAGTTGCGCCTATTCCTCGTGGGCTTCATCTTCGGTCGTCTTCCACTAATGGGCCAGATACATGGTCGGTGAGGGTACCCCGGGCCCATATATCTGACACCGTAGTTGTCGCCCTTATCTTCAGCAGAGCCGCCATGGAGAAAATGATTCTACCCTGCCCCCTCACCGTCACCAGAGAGGATGAGAATATAAATCCCCAATACCAAGAAACTTAGCATGGAGAGACCTTAAACCTAAGGACTCGATCTACTAGAAAACTTATTAAAAACGATGGATCCTCATTTCCTCCGGCCTCCGGCGAGATTGAAAGGTCCTAAATGGCTAGAGGGGTCTGAATAGCCTATAAAAATATCTACAAAATAGTAGAGCAACTTGATTAGTACAACAAATGGCAATAGCAGGTTTTGCTCTAGCTCTACTAAGTGTTGCAAGCCAACTATCCAATTAATTCTAGTCAATTACAATCTCTATGGCACTCAAGAGCTATGCCTCTAGTTCTATACTAGTGAGCTAGCTAATTAAGACAACTAAGAACCTCTAGTTACTTAAGTAGGCTACACTAGCTAAACTAGAGCTACTACTACACAAGTAAATAGGAAAGTAAATACAAGAGAGTGGTAGAAGGGTTATATCGAACCGGCAAGTAACAATCAATGAATACCAATAGAATTCCAAGAGGACAATTGACACACAATTTTTCTCCCGGGGTTCACATGATTGCCGGCAAGCTAGTTCCCATTATGTCAACCATTCACTTGGTGGTTCATGAGCTAATAGGCGCAATGAGCCTAGCCTTACACAAAGGCGCCGCAAGAACCTACACAAATAGGGTACTCAATGACACGAGCAATCCACTAGAGTACCTTTTGCAATCTCCCGCGGCGATAAGGTCAAGAACCCCTCACAATGATCACCGAGAGTGGCCACGAACAATCACCAACTTGTGCCAAAGCTCCTCCGTTGCTCCAAGCTGTCTAGGTGGCGGCAACCACCAAGAGTAACAAGAAAACCACAGCAAATCGATGCCCCAAGTGCCACTAGATGCAATCACCTAAGAAAATACACTTTGGATCACTCCCAACTCAATTGGATGCACAATCAAGCAAGAGATTGAGTGGGAGAGGTTTGGCTTAGCTCACAAGAATGCAACAATGATCAAAATGTCTAAGAAAGTGAGCTAGAGCTGGCCAACATATATTTATAGAGTCTCCATGGCTCAAGTAGTCGTTGCCCCTTCGGAGGGGCAACCGGACCAAGAAAAATGGCTCCAGACCAAGGGGTCCGGACCAATCACCTCGGGTCCGGTTCCTCTCCCCTTTGAATGCTGAGCCGCCACGTGTCCAGGTAACCGGCCAATGGCTAATGACAGCCTCCGGACCAGAATGGCATAGTCATCAACTGGACCATGTGCAACCCCAATCCGGAGCTATCTAGAGAGCTCCCAGAGCGCACAAAACCAACCGGACCGAGTCCAGTCCTTGCCGTCGGACCAACGCCGCCTAGGTCCGGTTCAAATTGGCTAGTCTCTATTTGATTGAATAATTCTTCGGATTCACCACTTGGTTCGGACCGACTCCGGATCACACCGATGCGCCATGTGGCCACTACGCCCCAACCGGACAGAGGCCCATTGGTCCAGACCCCCTGCCACCAGGGTACGGAGCACACGCGACCGCACTGTCCCCTTAGGGTTAGGTTCCGAACCCATGCACCATGGTCCGGACCCTGTAAACCCCAGAGTCCGGTTCACCATTTTCAATTGTTTTCAACTCCTTTCTTCAACCTGTGCTTCCAAGTGCTAACCACAAAGTGTCTCACCATTTGTGCACGTGTGTTAGCATTTTTCAAAAGCATTTTCAAGGGTTTTAAGTTAGCACACTAGGTCCTAATGAATATGCATGAACAATGTCACCTAGTGGCACTTGATAACCGCTTTAACCATGATTTTTTCCCTCTTCATAGTACGACTATCTATCCTAAATCTAATCGCACCCTTTATGATGTCTTGATTGGCGAAACAAAAAATAGTCATATAGGTTATACCTTTGCCTTGAGCCTATTTTTATTTTTCTCTTTCTTCTTTTCCAAGTTAGAGCACTTGATCCATCTTTTGACCACCTCCATCACCATGAATACCATCTTGCTCCACCACTTGGACTTGGACCACCCTAACTCATCTATACACTTAGATAAAGGGTTAGTCCAATAGGTTTCATCAATTATCCAAAACCAAACTAGGTCTTTCTGAGATGCCGGAGGGGAAGGGAGGGGGACCAGCGGTGGTGGAAGGCGCGGGGGGGCGGGGGGGGGGGGGGGGGGGGCGGCGGAGGCGGCGCTAGGGCAAGTCGCGAGGGAGAGGGGCCAATTAGGATATAAAGGTTGAGCTCGTGTGTGGCGAGGGTTGATGCATTATTACTATACTACGTACATATCTGCTAGTAATATACTGTATATAGCACCCTTTTTTTTAGTAAGACTAGGGGGGAGAGGATCCCCACCTGGAATTTTATTAGAAAGAGATCGATTGTTCAGTTACACAATGCCAGTAGTTAGAGAACGAAGATTTCTACAGCTTTGCAGGTACAAGAGCCAAGCCTAAACATTCTCAAGATTGCTCGTTTTCTTCAATACGAAACGTCTCTTCCAGGTCGAGAGGTCGTCAATTACTCTGGCAATGACCTGGGTAGCAGAGGATTGTTCTTGCCGGAAGACCTCGCCGTTCCGGGCGTCCCACAGACGCCAGAGTATAGTAAGCAGAATAGAAGGCCACAGGTCGCTGTCTAATCCGTGGGGAGTGTTTAAGAGCCAGATCAGCTCTTCATCAGACACAGATGCAGCGGTATTGACCCCTAGTCTTTGCCATAACGAGGAGATGGATGGGCACCTGAAGAAGATATGGTGTCTATCTTCAACGCTGTTTGAGCACCGTTCACATATATCATCTCTTAGCACATGCTTACGGAAGAGGTTGCACCTAGTGCTGAGTCTCTCTTTGAAGTAAAGCCACGATAAAATATGGCACCCTTTTGATATTATTTCGCTACCTCTGGCAGGGTACGGGCCTCGTGTCTATATATATGAACATGTGGTTCCATACTTCCATCCTCGCATGCATGTGAGGGCCAGAGCTCACGGTCGCATGCCCTGCTCTGCTTGAGCACCACACGCATCAATCACTGGCCATAACAAGCAGCTAGAGCTCCCTGCATGTAGCCATGGCAACCACGACGACGACGGTTGGTAGGAATGGAGGAGAGCAGAAGAGGAGGGAGAAGGGAGGCTTCAAGACCATGCCATTCATACTTGGTGAGGAAATAGCTTAGGCCAACATAATACATGTAGCCAGCATATTTGCAATCAGATGATATTTTGAACAAGCAATGAGCGAGAAATCTAGACGATGCATTCAACGAGTGATGATGTCGGCGCAGTTCTTGCCTTGTTTGGACGTTTGATGATGGCCCATCTAATGGCTTCTCCGTACGATGCAGGGAACGACATCTGCGACCGGTTCGCCACGGCCGGCTTCGGCGCCAACCTGATCACGTACCTGACGAAGCAGCTGCACCTGCCGCTGGTGGAGGCGTCCAACCTCCTCACCAACTTCGGCGGCACGTCCAGCCTCACAACTATCCTCGGCGCGCTCGCCGCCGACTCCTTCGCCGGCCGCTTCTGGACCATCATCGCCGGCTCCGTCTTCTACCAGCTCGGCATGCTCGGCCTCGTCGTGTCCGCGCTCCTTCCTTCGCTACGCCCCTCGCCATGCTCCGCTCCTCCCGGCGGCCCCGCATGCCAGCGCGCCTCCGGGTTGCAGCTCACCGTGCTGTACCTCTCCCTGCTGTGCACGGCCTTCGGCGCCGGCGGGCTCCGGCCCTGCGTCGTGATGTTCGGCACCGACCAGTTCGACCACGAGTTGGGGGAGCAGCAGCAGAAGCAGGTCACCGCGGAGGCGGCCAAGGCGGTGGCGGAGCGGAAACGTCGCTACTTCAACCTCTACTTCTTCATGATGGGGGTAGCGGCGCTGCTGGCGCTGACGGTGGTGGTGTACATCCAGGACAACGTGGGGTGGGGGTGGGGGTTCGGGATCCCGGCCATCGCCATGTTCGTCTCCATTGTGGTGTTCGTGATCGGGTACCCGCTGTACGTCATGCTCAAGCCCGGGGGCAGCCCGTTCACGCGGCTCGCGCAGGTCGCCGCCGCCGCGTTCAAGAAACGCGGCGTCGCCGTACCGGAGGACACGGGCATGCTGTACCAGGACAAGGAGCTCGACGTCCTCATCTCCACCAACGGCAGGCTGCTGCACACCAACCAGCTCACGTAAGTCCGTCTCTCTAGCTATTTTGTCGTGCTCTGTATGTTTCGACGTGTTCTATACACACACCTACACCCCGTAAGATAGCGTCCACGTGATGTGCTTTCTGCTTTTGCATTGGCGCCTGCTTGCCTGAACGGTACCGCAACATTTGTGGTGCTTACGCTATCTCGATCAAAAAAAATGTGTGTGTGTGTGTGTGGGGGGGGGGGGGGGGGGGGGGGGGGTTGTGGGGGTGCGGGGCGGTGATGGGGGATGCAATTGCCAAACTCTTACATCTGCCGTTGTCTGGTGCACGCGCTCCCACTCGAGGCTACCACCACCCGTCCTTCTTCGTCCGTCCCAACAGCGCTTTCACTGTCACGCTAATCTAATCCGTCTTCACATCCCCTGCTACTGATCTCACTGGCTGATTCTGCCTCTAGACTGTAGCATCACAGTTTGGCACTATGGTGCGGAGCCATTTCAGATTCAGGAAGAAAAATAAGCTGAGAGAAAGGTGAAGCCGGTGAACTCCGAAGTGAAGCTAAAATTTTAGACTTCATAGTTTCAGCTCCTGCATATAATAGTAACACTATAAGTCATGGGGCTGGAAAGCTCCACTAAATAAGCCATATCCCTCCTAGGCATCCAGATTCCCTCAAAGATCGGAGGATTAGAGCCCTAAATTCTAAACTTGAACCCTAACCTAACCCCCTGAGGCCCGCCGCCGTTGGCATTGACCACAGCCAGCGACGAGAATGTCATCACGTCGCTATGTCCACACCTTGTCCGCCCCGCGCCACGGCTGCCCTCCCCTAACATCGTAGGAGCGTTTTTCTTCCTTGTGCCTGTGTGTATAAGGATTTTGGCAAAAGTATGCTCTCTAAATATCATTTAGAGGGTCATTTGAGTAAAAATCGTTTTGTATATCTTTTTACTCGCCAACCGTTTTTTATATCTTGTGCGAAGTCTAGAGAGTCATTCTCGTTCTCCATCTTTGGTCAGCGAGAAATCTGAAATAGAGGATGGCTATATTTAGATATTCAATATATTGAATAGGCTATTGGAGGATATTTTTTTCACCAAAATCTCTATTCCCTTGAAAATGCTCTTAGCATTTAACTAGGAAAGATATAAAGAGTCTGCCCTTGAAGATGCTCTTAGCATTTAACTCTGGTTCACAGTTCTTTGTACTCTACCCTACGTTCTATAATACAGTGTATTCTAGAGATTCTAAAATAAATTAAGAGAGAATACAAAAGACATATCTACTCTTACTTTTTTTAATTAGACGTCAACATCAATATGATTAATGAAGATTTGGTTGATAAATAGCAAGTAATGATATAACACGTACAAAAAGTTTTTCTCCTGTCTCCTAACAAAATCTCTTATATTTAGATACAAATTTTGAATGCTTAGATGGACTACATTTTTCGACGGAGGGAGTAGGTTCGCTCACCGCTCTTTTTCAGTTTTTTTTGGGAAGTTGTCACAATCACAACCCCAATAATACTCGCTGTGCTGACTGCTCGTTTTTTGTTCTTTTTTTTCAGAAGCTGTCACAACCCCAATACTCCACTTTCCACTAGCATAGTAACGACATCGAGACGAAAACTATGTGTTGATTTCTCTTTTCCTCTGTGAATTAAGGTTCTTGGACCGGGCAGCCATAGTGACGCCGGGCGACATCTCCGCTTCCGGGCAGCCGGACCTGTGGCGTCTGTCGACGGTGCACCGCGTGGAGGAGCTCAAGTCCATCGTCCGCATGCTGCCCATCTGGTCAGCCGGGATCATGCTGGCCACCATTGAATCGCACAACGGCACCTTCATCATCATCCAGGCGGGCAGCATGGACCGGCACATCACCCGGCACTTCGAGATACCACCAGCGACCATGTCGATCTTCGGAACTGCGGCCTTCCTCGTCAGCTTGGCGCTCTACGATCGCGCGTTCGTGCCCCTGGCACGCCGCGTTACGGGCCTGCAGTCTGGGATCACCTACTTCCAGCGCATGGGCATCGGGCTCGCCATCCACATCCTCGGCGTCGCCACGGCCGCGCTCGTAGAGACCAAGCGCCGCCACGCCGCGGTCGACCACGGGCTCCTGGACAATCCTGCCGCCGTCATCCCGCTCAGCGTGTTCTGGCTGGTGCCGCAGTTCGCCGTCCACGGCATCGCCGGCGCCTTCTCGTCAGTGGGGCACATGGAGTTCCTGTACGACCAGGCGCCCGAGAGCATGCGTAGTACTGCCGCCGCGCTCTTCTGGCTCGCCAGCTCCTTCGGGAACTACCTGGGCACCGTGCTGGTCACGGTGGTGCAGCGCACCACGCGCGCCCGAGGCAACGACTGGCTCCAGGACAACATCAACCGTGGCAGGATCGACAACTACTACTGGCTCGTCACCTGCCTCATGGTGCTCAACCTTGGCTACTACCTCATCTGCTTCCGTTTCTACACCATGAAGCCACTGGAGATGGCAGACGAACAAGACGATCATGATGGAGAATGTGAACTCTCCACTCTACAGAAAAATGACACCGGTGCTGGAGGTGTGGTGTAAGGTTGATTTGCGGGCAATTAATTAGGGTGGGCTTTAGTTGTTAATATATACATGATATCCCGCTCGTTGCTACGGAAACTTTGTAGCATTGCACTGCATCATGGACCAACTTTTACATATTATAAAGTTCAATATATATTAAAGAGCTCTTTTACAATGGTTGAGCAAGTACTATTGGTTTTCTTTTTTACTATTTCCTAACTGATTAATTGAGAATGGTTATTTATAGGGTATATTGGTAATTGAGCTCACGTCTCCTGCTCCTGCTATTGAACGGTACCGCCTCAAACTCCCGATTGCTCGCCACCATTGCACAAATCATACAGAGTAGGTTCTAATTGTTAGAGCGAACGTGCAGTGATGTCTACTTCCACGGCCGCGGTGCATTCCTCGCCGTGGACCACACGACCAGAACCTCGGCGCTGCGGAGTTCGACCTCGACGAGGCCGGCTGCCTGCTGCTCCTCACCCAGCCGTGCAGCAGCCCAACCCGCGAGACCATCCGACCATGCCGCAGGTACTGCAGATCCTGTCCACGGTCTCGCCGCCGCCAGTGTCTGTCCACGGTCCCGAGCTCTCGCACAGCTACGGACGGAGGGACGGGGTGAGAGGCGGTGCTGGCTGCTCTGTGCTTGTACGTGTAGGGACAGATGTGCGGTGGTGGCGGCGCAACCAGTGGCCGGCGGAGCGGTGGCAGCGATGATCCGGGTGCTCCAGCCACCAAGCCATGGGGAGAAGAAAGGAGAGTCAGTACGAGCTCAGATAGAGTGACGGGTTCAGAGATTGAGACCGAGTGAGATGGAAAATCTTAGTTTTGCCCTTCAATCAAGAAACTAAAATTATCGATTTAACCTCCGTCGAAAAAATAAAAGAGTTGCTAAAATTCGTGCCTGAAATTTAGCTTTCTTTCAGACAATAGTTATTGCACATGTTTTATGAAAAAATTACAGGTTCAGTTCCTTACAATTTCTGTAGCTATAATATGCAATTTTCAAGTTCGAGAATAAAAACACGCTACATAAAACCACAAACCTGACAAATCTGATCTATGTCAACACAGAGACAATTAACAATCTACAATTGTTTCTACAGGTAGACAAGAATAAAAATTTGATATATTATGACACAAAAACAATTAACAAAACAATCGAGCTACTACTAGTTTACTGGTACTACTCAGCACGTTATGGCTCGGTTGCCCCTTACGTGCTCCATGGCACGTTAGCTTCAGCATTTGTAGGTGCACGCGTGCTGCACCAGCGTCTAGTGCCGTCCGTCGCTCTGACCATGCACCAGCCTAGCACCACGGAACGCACCAGTGATGGCATGGCGTCGCCTGAACGGACTAAAAATATCAGGTGACTGATATATAGGAATTGTGAAAAAATAAATATAGAAAAAATCCAGCAATGGTCCACCTATTTTGGTACTAGCCCACCTATTTTGATACTGTCTCCGTCAATTTTGTACTTCTGAGTACTTTCACATGAGTACCTCCTACTTTTACACCGTCTGATCTCGTTCAATTTCTAGTTCATATTTTTTCCAACCATCGTAAAATTTATTTATGAAAAGAATGAAAAAAAAGAAAATAGGAGGAATGATTGAACTACCATGCCTTATCCACAGCATGGCCGGCCGGCTCGCTGGTCTCCTTCATTTCTCTCGTGACCGAATCACCATCACTCGGTGAAAAAAAGAATCACCATCTGTTCTCTTGGTGCTGGTGTGAAGAACGGTGGATGCCAGCGAGCGATGCGGGCGTGACGCGTGAGACTGGCTCGTGCGGTGCGGGTCTCTGCCCCCATGTCAACGCGACTCCGTCTCCGGTGCGGTGGCGGCAGTAGCCGCAGCCATTGGAACTTCGGCACCAACCATGGCATGGAGGCCACCTCAGCTCGTCCCCCGTCACTTGCCCCCTTAGTTGCTGCCACTGTAATCTCTTGAGCGCGAGCAATGCTTCTCCTTGCGCTCGCCTCTTCCCACCGCTGTGGCGAGCTGATCGCCCCGCCCTCCACTACAACAAAGCTGGCGCCAAGGGAGATGGCCGGCATGGCTCTCACGATCGAGAAGGCCAGCACCTAATTCATGGGTGAGATGAAAGGGTGAATGGAATTGAACGAACCTTGCTAGCTTATAAATCTGAGCAATCGACTACTTGGTTCACTAATGGAGGAGCATGTGAGTGATTATTTATTTGCTCGTGAGTTGGAGTAGTTCTTACTTCTTAGTCCGTTCAGATGCTAGAGTGGTTTTTTATTTGCTCGTGAGTGGCATTTGTTAGTCCATTTAGATGCTAGGAAGGGGAATAGGTGCTGGTGTTTACTGCACTGGGAAGGAGAACATGCAAGTGGTCATTGATGCTTCAACGAAGGTGAAGAGAAGCGGCCCTAGCCGATGACGTGGCTTGACAAAATCGTAGAGAAATCTGTTAGTGGGTTCCTGGTATAGTAGATATATATATTAGATAGATATACTCCACTACAAGGTTACTGCATTGCAACAGCACAAAATTGGTTGCAACAGGGGATAATGTTACCACGAATATTTTAGCACGGCGATTACCACGCATTTCATTGCAATAGTTAGGGGTTATTGCCACCATTTTCAGTTCTGGCTGTGACAGGGACAATTTGCCATGAATATTTTAGCACGATGATTACAATGCATTTCGTTGCAATTGGTAGGTGCTATCTCCACCATTTTTAAAGTGGTTGCAAGTACATGACAACATCACCACCATTTATAAAGTGACGGCAAGACACCCGCTAGTGGGCTAGCCATGTCCCGACCCCGCTTCTGTTCTTGCTGGTGTTGTTCTGGCCGTGGCCACTTCACACCGACCGTGACGAATCCGTTGTGTCAAGCCCTCCTAGCTAGATCTGGTCAGCCTAGAGTTTAGGCATGGGGAGGTGGGTTAAGGCCGCAGGAGCCATTGGGCACCATTGACACATGAGCTCTGGCCGATTTGGGTGAGTCTTCAAGCTTTGCTTCAACTGATTCATGCAAAAGCCTTTGAGCTCTGGCCCTTCTGATTCATGTGATGCAGCAGTTGCAGGCAGAAGCTTGACCTCCAGCGTGATGCTCGATTCATGGGCAAAAAGCTAGATTTGCATGTGTAGCTATACTGATCCACCGACCTCCCATGGGCAAACAATTGTGTCGGAGCTGTTGGGAATAGTAAATCCGCCAGAAATAACCATCAGTATGGGAGAGCGAGGTCTCCCCTACATTCAGGGGAGAGGGGAGGTGTTTTCTCAACTCTTTGCCAAAAAAGGAGCATCGGTCTAATCACTTATGGTTGTCCTTTCCAGGATGGATGGCTACTGCATATTATCATATAGAAATCAAATGAAAACCCTACTAAATTAGGTAGTGCTTAAAAATTTTAGGTATTAGAGATGACAAGTAATATGTTGGAGCCCTCTCAATCTCCTATATGACAATTTTTATATTAAGGATGAGATAAGTAATCTATTAGAGATACTTTAAGGAGAGAGGGTGGAAGTGGAACCAATAATATGGGAGCACAATGGGGGAGGTAGGGCAACCGTGTTTTTATGCATGTAGCTGTCTTACTCATGGCGAATTCGAGTAAAAGCCGGTACACTAACTAATTATATAAACAATGTCGCTTGGCCTCCTACGTTCGCTAAGGGAGCACAGAGGAGGCCGAGAGTGCTCCATAGGGAAAGTAAAACGAGGGTTGGACTAAAAGGACATTGAGATGTTGCAATAAATTTTGGATTAAATGACCATTAATTCATCATCCATTACTGTGCCACCCGCCAGATATTTATAGGGCATACCCGGAGTGGTGAAATTACAATTTTCCCTTGCCACAAAGGTCACCGCTCTACGGGTGTACAGGGACGTACCAGACATTTAATGTTTCTACTTCAATTGCTCCTCTGACGGCATGGGGGACGCCGTCTGTGGAGACCACTGTCTCCCTTCCTCTGCCTGATGGCATAGAGCTGATCACGCCAGGGTTGCTTCCCGCCCTAGAGGTTCCTTGAGCGATACTCGACCTGCAAAGACAAAGGGTGAAGGCTACCTTCGTCTCGGGGCGTTAATACAGCGCCCTTCACCGAAATGGTACCCAACAGCCGACAAACCAGCCTGGAAACGGGCCTGGCCGATTTTTCTGCTAGAACTGGCTTAGGAAACTGACTTGGACTCTTTTACGGGAAAACCGGCGTGGCCAGTTTGTAGAACCGGCCTAGCTGGTTTTTCTACACAACGCAACATGAGCCGAAATGCCAAAAGGTGATTTTGATCCAAATCAACTCCAAATGAAACCAAAATTTGCACAAGCCGACATCATATAGTGATGTGAAGCTATCTGCAAAAGCTCAACTCTAGAAACTCAGCGAATTGAAGCAGATCTGAATAAAGCTCTCCAAAATTGGGGTTTTCTTGAATTTCTTCAAAACCTGAGTTCTTTGTGCTCCTGAGGAATCTACCAAAAATAGTGGCTAGAAGTATTCTCAGGGGTCATAGCACATTCAGATCAACACCAAACAAACACACAAACTCGGATCGAAGGAAGACTACAAGTGACCATCAAAATTACCAAAACAAGCCAAAAGCAAAGAAGGGAGAGATTGAAACCACAAGACTAGAGGTCAACTTGATTGAATATGCACAAAAACATGTTTACAAGACCAGGTCTAGCCTCCACCCTTCATCCTCCCTCTTATAGATTGGAAAACATGAATATGAGGTACTCACCCTCTCTACTGCTGATCTCATAAACAGTTGAAACCTGGCTAGCCTAACCAAATGACTTAGGTAAGAAGGATGGTTGTCTTAGGCAACATTTATACATGTTTATAGGCTTGTTACACATTCCAAGAATACCCCTAGATATTTTTGTTGAACCACTTAACCCTAGGGGATGAAATGGTCCAAGTTGAGTTCTTAACACCGAAAGGCCATGATCCCTTCAGAAGAAGCTTTTCCACAATGCAAGCTCTCCGATGATGCCATGTGCCACCCTCAGATTCTCCCAGGATTTTGAGGCTGAAACCCAGCAAACCTACCGCTCGTGGTTCTGAGGCCGATACCGCCAAACCTAGCTGGAGTCACAAATCCGCTATGTCCTCTCCATGATCTCAACGATCACCAAGTCCTCAAGCACCACCTTGACTTGGTCAACCATCATCTTGACTTTGATCAACATCGTCTATGCTCCATCACATGTACACTTGCTTATCGATGTCGCCAAGTGCTAGCCATCCATGGTCCATTCTCCAACCTTTGGTCCCTTGGTCCAAGCCTCCATGTCTATCCTTCAGCACCCCTGGTCCATCGGCATGAACTCGCTTGACCTTCTCCATTGCCCTTAACCATGTCGATACTCAACACCTGCACATCACAAGACAACAAACATATTGCGCATACTCTACTCAGGCCATGGTTAGTCTCAACACACTAAACCAAAGCTTGATCATCTCTTCACAATCACTCATCATCCTTACACATGGGCATATATCCAACATGTGTTCGCAAATGGGAAGGTGTGGATGGCGAAAAGAGTGACCGGGGCGGTCGTTCTCCGCCGTCGCCGTCACACGAAGCAAGCCAAGAGAAACCACATGGAGTAGATCCCGAGCTCTCTCTGGGCTTAAGGGGTGAGCGCCGGACCGGATGGTCGTGACTGAAGGCGTGCCAGTTAATTTGATCCTACAATTGACAAGAAGAGAAAGTTGATAAGTAATTTAAGGTGGAACATACTAGTGTTGGTCTAGACAGTTCCAAATATACGACCAGGTGGCCAGCAATGTATGGCTATCGACTAGAGAGTCGATATCCAACATGTGCATGATGTAATGTAAGCAAAACAAGCATATCGGTAATTATTGTTTACTCAGTTGCATGGATCTAGCTTAGCCGATGATCATGAAAACATGCGAAAAATGTAAAGATAGATGTGTAAGCATACATGTAAGAGACGTACTAGCTTTAAACCAGGCTAAGAACAAATAAAAGCATATAAACAGCCAATAAATCCTCAACAAAGCGGGCTATCTGCTAAAACAGCCGATTCTAGTGATCATGTCGTACGGCATACGATCACTCATCCATTGGATACAAATAAATCTATAAATGGATAGATTCAATATATTATACCATCAACAGGTCAAGTCATCTGATGCAGCGTTGACGGTGGGACCCTAGATCAGAGACCAACAATCGATAGATCTACTTACAGTGCAAAGAAATCATGAAAGCATGCCATGCGCGTTAAAGCTCAAGCCTTCGGCTAAATAGCCGATGGAAACATAGCGGGTGGCTAACGCCATGCTCTTCTTAACAGATAGATCTACTAATCGCCAATGCCCGATCTGACACGCTATCAACAGATTGAGTCATCTGATGCAGCATTGATAGCGGAATCATACCGGGTACTGGCGATCAATGGATCTATCTCCTAACGGAACATGACTCCAAACACCCGCCATGTATGATTAATACTGAGATAGATTGGTCATTAAAACAGGATCTAACGTCAGAAATTGAATTCAACTGTGATAGTAATCAGCAGACGATAGATCAAAACAGATAGGACCAACAAATCTCAACCTAGATCGTGCAATTGGTGATATTATGTTAAACATTAAACTATCTAACGTTTACAAGAGATCAGTCGTCTGTTGCAGCCTTGTAAAAGCTGATATGAATCGATAACTAATCTATACCGTGATTTGTAAGAGATCAGTCGTCTATTGCAGCCTTACAAATAATAATACAGATCGATAACTAACTTATACCGCGACTCGTAAGAGATCAGTCGTCTGTTGCAGCATTACAAGTAACAATATAAGTCGTGACGGATACTCACAAACAAGCCGGAGGTCAGGTCATCTGATGCAGCCCTGCTTGCCCAAAGAACTCGCCGAAATCTACTCTACTCCTACTCCTAAGGGGTGTCTAGAGCCAAAAAAGTAAAGGTACTGGATTTGTTTGATCAATGTAAGATGTCTATTACAATAGTCGGGGTTCAATATTTATACCCGAGGCTTGACTACGAGTCCTGATCGAACAAGACCAGTTACAAACTTTGGAAAAGATAAAGGCTTCCAAAATTACAATAACTTGGACCTCAATCATTCTCTTCTATGAAGTCCGACGTGTCTTCTCGTTTCCTGCCTTGCTAATCCTGTCGATAGGGCCCACGACATTTTCTTTATCCAATCCTTGTTGATTAGGCCCATCCTCTCGAGGTGATGACATCATATCACTTGATGGCAACTTTGGTTAACCGATCTCGTTGAATATTTCGGCTTTCCTTTGACGGATTTAGACCTCAGGGTCCTTTCTCCTTAAACCAAATTTTGGTGTCAACACATGCCCCCCAATTTTGGGATAAAATGATTTTATTCCAAAATTCTCCTTCATGACCGTTGCACGCGTTGCGCATCCATGCCGAAACCTCCGCCTCGACTCCTGACTCTGGGCAAGAATTTTCATTATATTCCCAAAATTGCCCCTGTCTTCATTATTCCCCTTTTGCCTCACTCGTCGGCCACCGTAACCTTTTCGAGCGCCAAACCCTAGCAAATATGGGATTCCAATCTTAGCACAGTACTCCTCCAATCCCCACGGGTTCCTTAGAGGTGACGATTCAACCTGGTGGCGCATCATCAATACTCTGATTGGAGACTCGGATCCATTTCATTGAGCTCAATGGCGACCATCGACTTTGTTCCAGAGGTATGATTCAAAGCCCTTCTTTGTTGATGGTTCCTCAGTCCCATTCAATTTCAGCTCACAGGCTTGCTCCCTCCATCTTTAGGATCTCAAAAACAAAATCTTGATCCCAACAAATGTTGAGAATGCGTACCTTTTGGGCCTGATGGGTGACCTAGATCCAACTGAGCTCATCAACTTCGAGACAAACAGGCTGCCTTTTAAGCGCTCTAACATGAGTCCCTTGGTGTGGGATAAGACCTTCAGGGCTTGGCCACTTCCTCTCGATGGATGGAGGGACTGGTATCTTAGGGTGGCCAAGACTCATCAAGCCAGTTGGGTGACTTATGACCTGGATCAGTGCATAGCCCTCTCTGTCGAACATAAAGAAGAATGAACCTTTACTGAGATCGGCCTCCTATTTCTGGTCCAATGCCTTCAACACCTTCATATTTGGTCATGGACCGATGACAGTTACCTTGGCCGATGTTTATATGTTGACCGGTCTTAGAATCACATGGCTCTTTATTGGTATTTCTTAATGTTTATAGAAAGAATCCGCAAGCGTACGGAATTATCGTTGTAGCTTTCACCCGGAAGTATTCAGGGTATCGTATTTCCACAGAGAACGAAGGTATTTCTTCTAGCTTAGTTCATCCAAGGACAACAAAAGGGGTAAAGTTGGAAAGGATAGAGATGGATTCCTATGGCTTCTGGGTCTAAGGACAGCTAAACTTTACTCCTACTTGCTTACTTCAGGCACCAGAGCGCAACTGGTCTGCTAGTCGATACCAGCGTGTAGCTCTACACCGTACCCAAACGTGGGGGATTACGAGGGACGAACAGGGCTGTCACCACCTACCGCCTACCCCTCAACTGTGGGATACGAGGCAAATGAAGGTAGCCTCTAGCCTAGACACCACGTCTATGCTAGCGACTATTACTCTAGCATCAGCTAGGAACATCTATCTTTATCAGGAGTCCTCTACTAGAGCATCCGCCATGGGGACGGATGACGAACCCGCAAATAAGTAAAAGTATAGCTTAACTATTCAAAGGCTTGGAACTATAAGAACCACGAATACTTACTTAGCGGGAAAACCCATTTGAGGCACAAGTACTCGTTGAGGTACAAGGCGGGGAGACACCGACAAGCCCGGCTCTTCCCCGAACTCTTCCCTCACATCTCTCTTTCACAACTCTAGATAGCTACTAGGGCCTAAGCCCTTTGGAATGAAGCTCTTGTGTGGTGCTCTTTCTCCCTTGAGGTGTTGATAAAATGAAGGGGGAGAGGTCCTCCTTTTATAGGTGGAGAGGAGGGGTGTATTCCTTGGAATATTCCCTAGATCCCCTCAAAAGGAAGGAGCAAACCACCCTCAACATTTATGTTACCGCCATCCCCACCTAAATCGATTTGCCTGGCCCACAACTCACCGCCCTGACAAGGTTGGACCCGACGAGAGCCGCTAGGAGTGCGCCTGCACCCTGGTTGGCCCATCCTGAGTCCAATTTCCTCGGGTGATCTTCTTTGGTCTTCTGGAGTGGGCCTGTGTGGGTGTTGCACTGATTGGTGGTATTTGGATTTGGGTTTTGGCCTTCTCCTCCTCTCGTCTAGGCCCTAATTTGTATGGTAATGGGCCTGCTCCCCCGTGGGCTTGTGTTGCTTTGTGCAATATGGTGTTATGTTTTGTCTCTTTGCGCATTTTGAGCCCTTTTATGTGTATTTCCACAAATGCCCTCATGTCAATGAATAAACACCAAAACTCGTGTAATTCGTTAATTATAAGCCCTAATTCTAAGTTTGGTGTCCATATGTGTAGATTTTATGTGAGAATTGGCGGTTAGAATTAGGAGTTAAGGACCGCCAATAAGGCCCCACACTTAGCTCTTTGCTCATCCTAGAGCAAAGTTAGAGATGAATGTGATCATGAGCATAACATCCTAAGATATATGGCTATACATTCAAGTTATTCCAACACATTCTTTACGCAAGTGGGATATGTGGCATTAGCTAACATGTTTCCTTGGATTGTTGAAAAGTGGAACAGTTCTCGAAACAAAGTCATCTTCCTAATTTCACATCTTAGCAACTTGGAGTTTTGAAAGTTTTCTCAAATAAAAGCATAGTTCACTTTATACTCCTCAAATGGCACTCTCAAATCACTCAATGGTGTATATTTCCTCACCAAGGTATAGCAAAGTTTTGCCTTCATTTGTTTTCTCCCACTTCTAAAAAGGTTTATGTGGAGCTTTAGGTAGGGATAAACAAAGTAGCATACTTGTATTGCATATATTGTAAAGTCAAATCGAGGATCCAAGGAGAGAAGTGCCATACTCTTAGATCTAGATGTGCATGTGTGTGGAAAGAGGTGAACTATAACTATACTCCTTTTGTAGATACGATCTCTTCTAACTATTTATTTTGAGACATGGTTGTCATCATTCATTTTTTTATATGAGCCTTCATGTGCTCATCTTTCTTTCTTTTTTCTTTCAATACCTTAGGACCTTCATGTGTCCCTATTTTTTTATTTTTCTTGGACCTTCATATGTCCAAATATATATTTTGATATACTTTTGCATAGCCCATGCCTCTTAAACCACATGTTTAGAGAGATCATTATCTGTTTAGAACATGGAGTATTTGAAAAACAAACATTTTTTCCCCACTCCTAGTGTAGGAGTAGAATTTTTGGTGGACGGAAGAATGTTTTTGCGTACTCCCAGTGTAGGAGCAGGATATATATATATATATATATATGTGTGTGTGTGTGTGTGTGTGTGTGTGTGTGTGTGTGTGTGTGTGTGTGTGTGTGTGTGTGGGGTGTACGTGATCTTGATCTTGGGAGCATGATAAATCTCTCAACAATGGTCAACAAGAGTTGACCGACCTTAACACAGTAACAAGCAGCGTATGTAGAAGGCTTGAAATTTGCAAAATGTCATTTTTGGCTTTGGTAGGAATTGCTTCACCAAAAGTGGAGTATGTGATACTATGGTTTCTATAACATTTTTATCAAAATAAATTCTCCAAGTGCTTCGAATAGAAATGGTAGGATTTCTAAGTCAGAACTATATTACACCTCAAAACAACTTAGTCAACATGATTGTTCTATTAGAATATTTTTCCCACAAGCATAAATGTATGTATATGGAACAAACTTTATGCATGCTTCTATCTTAAAGATGTTATGACATGTCACTTCTGGAATTTTGAACAAAGTGTGGTTTATAAATTTGCATGGAGGTAGAGTGATACTTATTTTGTATTTTTAATTTGTTCAATTTTAAGCTTCAAAATTTGGGAGAGTTGGGGGTAGAGTTGCACAAACCACCGTTGAAGATGAAGGAGCTATTGGCCTTCTCAAGTAAAGAGATCCTAGAAACCTTCTCTGCCAGCTCAAATTGCAAGCCTGAGCAGGACTTGCACGCACCCAACAAACCAGACCTAGACTTCAACTCATTATTCTCATCAAGCAAAGCAACATACTTGGATTGCAAATTGGTAAGGTTGGACATGTGAATAGCACACTTATCGCACTCAACCTCGTCAGACACTACTACAACGTGCTTCTTAGCTTCTTCAAGCTCCTTCAGCGCAATTTCTAGCTTGTCCTTAAACTATTTCCTCTCACGGGCAACACGCTTCAGCAGCTTATCTTGGCTAAACAAGGTGTCATTCATGGTTTCAAGTTCAACAACGAGATAGTCGATGGAAGGTGTTAGCTCAGTAGTGTCGTCATCGACGGGAACCACGTCCTTGCTAGCCATTACCTCGGCATCGACCGCTATGGTGCAAAACCCTCTATGGGTGGAACCGGCAATGAAGCAGAGCTCGGTCAGCTTGTCCTCACGCTTTCTCTCGAACTCATCATCGCTCGAGGGAGAAGAAGAGCAATCGTCATCGGTGTCATTGTCGAGGTCGCTGAGGGAGGCAAGGAAGGCACGCTCTTGGGCCTTGGCCTTCTTGAGATACATCTTCTTGAGTGCTTCCCTATCGAATCCTCCCTTCGACTTGTGCTTGCCGGAGGTGTACTTGCGCTTGTCCTTGCGCTTGCTAGAGTCGTACTTATTGGAGGAGTGCTTGTTCTTCTTGGGGCAGTGGGCGACGAAGTGATTGGGGTCTCCAAAGCCATAGCATCCTTCCTTCAGACCACCACCACGCCGGCGATTCAAGCAGTTGTTGTGAAACCGTGAGAACTGGCTGATGACCAGTGCTAGCTCGTCGTCCCCAAGGGCCTCCAACTGCTCCTCTATGACAGACACCAAAGAAGACAAGGAAAATGACATCTGTGAAGGGTTAGCTGAAGAACTTGAGCCGTTACCTAAGACCAAAGCCATAGTCGATGCAGAGGGGTTCTTGGTCTTGGTTTGGGTTTGGTAATCAATCTCGGTGGACTTGAGCTTGCTGAAAAGCTCATCCACAGTGAGGATGTCGTAGTTCGCGGACTCAATGATAACAGACACCTTCACATCCCAAAACATTCTAATCTAGGGCATATAGTAACTTGAGTGCCCTCTCATGATCATCATAAGGTAGCTGCGGCTTGTTTGCCCGCATCTTGTTCACAATCATCTGAAAAGCGAGAGAACATGGCATCGATGGACTCTCCATCCAACTGAGAGAAGTTCTCATACTCTCACTTGTACGTCTCAAAGAGTCTAGTTTTGACCTGTGTGATTCCCTCGTGATAGCTTTGAAGCCTCACCTAGATCTCTCGAGCAGTCATACAATCAGAGACTCTCTCAAACTCAGAAAGCGAAAGACTCGAAAAGAGAACACTGCGATCCTTGCTATTTGTGTTGTGTTGATCAATTTGATCCTGAGTGTTGCGAGCATCAAGCACAACGTAATTAGTATTCTCATAAATCTCTCAAACTTTCCAATCAATCCCCTGAAGATGCGCCGACATGCGAATCTTCCAATAGGGGTAGTTTGTTCTATCGAAGAACAGTGCTTTGCCAGAACCGCGCTCCATGTCGCCTTCATGGATCATGGGACGATTAAGCTGGAATGATCCTTAACCGGCTCCGATACCAATTGAAGGACCGAAAATGACGACCAGAGGGGGAGTGAATGGGAGCCTCAAATTTCTTTTGAAATATTCAACCGATGTCCCAAATTCAAACCCCAAGAACAAACGCACGCAAGAACGATGTATCCACGAGCCAACTGGTGGCTGGGTACCTCCGGTGATGACCAAGAAGTACAGCGGGATAATCGAGAATCAAAGGAATCGAGCCCACGATGAAAGACATAGAGAAGAGATCTGTAACAGAACCGCCCAATTATACGAGATTAAGTAAGAAAATCATCCAACGAACGGACAATTTACCAAACTTAAGCCCGTATAACCCGGTCGTCCGTGAAATCTCGACGGATTTCAAACCATTTCACATCACAGCCAAGATCGTAATAAGTTCAGCGATTACCTTCATAAGTTACACAGTAGTTTGCGGCACAAAATACATCGGAGTTTAAACATAGTTATTACAAACCAGTTTCAAATAAAGTAGCGGAAGCATTAGTTCAAAGCGCACACACACACGCACAACTTTCCAAAATAAAGTGCCAGCTCACGATCATCTCCCACAAAAGCATCAGGCGAGGAGTAGTGAGTGACCATTGCCCATGGTCCTAGGCTTCGCCCATCGCAGGGTAGAGACAGTTGATACAATAACCATAGTACATCTGTCCATCTGCAACAAGTGGGAACAAAGCCCTGAGTACGAGAAGGTACTCAGCTAGACTTACCCGACAGAACCAAAACAAAAAGACTCCAAGGATCATGATAGGCTTTTTGGTGGGGTAGCTGACTCATTTGCAAAAAGAGCATTTTTAGTTTACCAAATCATTTACAAAAGCATGTCATCTTTTAATTCTTTATTCTCCTGTCAACTATGTTTGCACTTTATGCTGAAGTAACCATGTAATTAAGCAAGCAAGGATCACCATTGATATTTAACAATAATTACCATGTCATTTCCCACATAACTATCCAAGTGTTGCTTCCATATTACTACGATGAAGTAACTCAAGTCAAGTGTTCACTATCCAGTGAACGATGGCGATTCGAATCGATTATTGACCAGCTGGTAATTTATTCCTCACACAAACCTCACTCACCCGCTAAAGTGAGGTATTGGTCACCGAGTCAACCATTCAGGTAAAGTCGCGAGCTTGCCAGGAACCACATGTACCCGGGGGCCGCCCGACTGCTCTTTGGCCTTATCATCGCGCCCCCGTTTCCTGCCACTACTGCTCCGGTACAGTGCGTTGCGGGCAATCTACTCGGCCCGAATAATCTCCCGGCTTCGCGGTCGAAAGGTACTTTATCCGGCCAGCTAAATGTGAGGCATGCGTTCAACATGACCCGAGGCCCGACATCGGACGGTCCTTAATCGACACAGACGGAAGGCACTACAGTCCAGAACCCTGCAAGCTTCCGCCCGGTCTCATATTCATTTCCACACTTAGTTATTCTCACATGACATTTCTTTCACATAAACCAGGTAATCCCCTATAGCTCGCGGATGACAGGCAATCACCCGACTTCTACCGGTCTAAGCAAGCTAAGCAAGTATCGACCGAGGACACCAGGGTGACAAGGATCGGGTAAAACAAGGTGGAACAAGGTGTAATGCAGCAACGTTTGCAAACAACTCCTAAACTTAATGCATCAGATTAAGTGAAATTAGTAAATAATTATTTGCAAACCGAGGGAGAATGCTCCGGGGCTTGCCTCGCTCGAAGGTACTGGGACGATGGTCGGGGCACTCCGGAAGCTCTTCACCGGACTCCTCTTCTGCTTCTGCTGGCTCCGGCTCCTCGGGCTGCTCCTCTGCGTCCTCGGGAACTACTGTCGGAACCACCTCCTGCGATCCTGTATGATGCAGAAGTATGAGTGCAACATGCATAGGTGCAATGCAGAAGTGACATGAGATGATGAAGATACGGAATGCATGCGATGAAGTGAATATGTTACATTATCGGATTATGTGGAACTTATGACTCTTCTACAAGGTAGTCTACGTCATCCAAGAACATGTACTCGGAAACTACCAACACTAGTTTCTACCATGCGAGAGTACTTGACTAACAAGGTGCTTCAAAGATACACCAAAGTATACCTTACTAATTATCTTTGCATTAAAGAATAAAATGGAAACCCTAATTAGCCCTACATTTGAACAGCAACACATATTTTAGTAGCTCAGAAAAATCTTAGAAAATTACAGTGGATTACTACTATCAAAACTAGCATGACACAAGATTTTTACTGCATTTGGATAATTAGAATTTACTATACAAAAATAACAAACTAAGGCCTAAAATAGATATTTAAAATACTTTACATTATGAAAAGTATCAAACAACAGATTTAGGAATTTTTCTACTATCTACTACCTAAACAAACACTATGGAAAAATTATCACTTGCATGTTTTATTCAAATTTATTTAAATAACAAAAATAACAAATATTGGTAATAGAAAGCATTTGAACTGCAACTATGCAATTTTCTACAGAACAACCAAGATATAAAATTTTTCCTAGAAAGTACATGACACAAAAAGATTAATAAACTTGGAATCATATTTTTCTGACTTTTCTAGGATTTATTAAGTATTTATCAAGAAAGTAGCCATTTTACTATTTAATTATAAACTCTATAGAAAAGTACATCAAATTTGACATGCAACAATTTTATATCATAGATCTGATTCAAATGAGTATATAGAAATTTATTTCACCAATTTTGGAGCTAAAATGACCAAGAAAACATTTTCCAAAGTGTTTTTCATCAAGAATAATAAAAGAAATAGAAAAATGATTTTTTTCGGTTAAAAAGATTGGGCCGGCCCGAGACAACAGTCGGCCCACTGCGGTCCGCGGCCTGCTCACGCGCGCGGGGAGAGGAGAGCGAGCCGGCCCGGCTCGGGCTTCGGCCCAAGGCCGGCCTGGCCTCGCGCGGTCGGGCGCGGCCGCGGTCACGCCACGGCGGCGACCCTGGCCGCGGCAGCGCGGCGACGGCCACCGGCCAGCGGCCGTCTCCGGTCGCGAGCGGACGGAGTAAGGAGCGCATGAGAACCGCGACGAAGGGGCGAAACCGTTTTTGGAGCTAGGGAGGCGAGAGGGGTAGCGGGGAGTCGCCTCGGCGGAGGCCGCGCGCGGTGGCGCCATGGCCGCCGACGGCGAAGGCAAGGAATCCCCACCTGCTGGGCTCGGAAGATGGCGACAAGGTGCGCACGAGCTGTCGGAGAAGGAGGCGAAGTCGGGTGCGCGAGAAGGTGGGCAATGGCGGCTCACCGGCGGCCAATTTGGCCGGCGGGTGCGGCGGTGGCGGTGCTCGCGCGGGCGAGCGCTCGCGGAGCAGAGAGCGGAGGAGGGCCGGGCGAGGGAACTGGGAATGGGAGAGCGGGTGCGGAGCGCGGGCGGCTTAGAAGACCGAGGCGCGCGCTGCGGGGGCCACCGGCGGCCAGATGGCGACGGCGAGCGGCGCATGCCGGCCACGGGGCGCGCGGCGTCTGCGCGAGCGCGCGCGTGTCGCGGCGTGCGCTGGCGAGCGGCCACGACGCGCGGGCGAGCGGGCGGGCGGGCGAGCGCGCGCGGGCGGCTGGGCTGGGCTGCCTCGCGAACGGGCCGAGAAAGGAGGATGCGGCCTGTTAAGGCAAAATTCCATTTTTCCAATTTCCAAATTCAATTTCAAATGTATTTCAAACTTCAAACTACATTTTGAACAAGAAGAAGACATTTTATAAACTTGGCCCAAAAATAAAAGTTGCTCAAAATTAAATTCTCTACAACTTTGATTAAAGGGCCAACTGAAAATTCTTGATAGATTTTGAATGGCAGAATAAAAGCTAAAATAAGGGAAACTTTTGAATATTTTTCATAATTATTTTTGAACAAGTTTTGGACAAAATTTGAGCTCCAAAATTTGAACTAAGGTTCCAAGTGATATAAGAATTATGGTTGCAAGGCTTTTGATCTAATGTGATTATCATATTATTATAATCCATTAAATATAGCATGTTTAAGCTTTTATTTTAATCGAATTATACCATTATCATACATGATTATAATGATATGAATGCAATGCAATATGATTGCCATGCAAAAAGGCATTGCATAACACCGGAGTGTTACAGCCCTCCCCCCTTATAAAAATCTCGTCCCGAGATTTGGGTTACGAACCATTTATTATAAAAATCTTCATAGGCGTTCTTTAAGTATTCACCCGTTTCCCAAGATGCATCCCCTTCATCGTGATGACTCCATTGTATCTTATACGTTTTCACCACACTGTTTCGAGTAGCCCTTTCCTTGGTATCCAATACTCGAACGGGCTGCTCACGATACACCAGATCTGACTTCAGTTTTATGCCTCGAGGTTCAATCCGTTCCTCTGGAACGCGCAAACATTTCTTGAGATGTGATACATGAAAAACTGGGAATATAGCACCCATTGACTCTGGTAATTCCAATTTGTAAGCCACAGGACCCTTCCGTTCCAGGATTTTGTAAGGTCCCACAAATCTGGCGGCCAGCTTTCTGCGCACACCAAACCTTTTCTTTTTCATTGGCGTAACTTTTAGATAGACATAGTCGCCAACTTCGAACACAAGCGGTCTCCTTCTCTTATCTGCATAACTTTTCTGACGTGACTGGGCTGCTCTCATATTCTGCTGGATGATATGAACTTTCTTTTCGGCTTCTTCTACGAAGTCAATACCATAATACCTTCTTTCCCCGGGCTCAATCCAGTTTAACGGTGTTCTACACTTTCGGCCATACAGAGCCTCAAAAGGTGCCATCTTGATACTCTCTTGATAGCTGTTATTGTATGAGAACTCTGCTAATGGTAACCATGATTCCCATGAACCTCTGGAAGACAACACACAAGCTCTTAACATATCTTCTAGAACAGCATTAACTCTCTCAGTCTGACCATCTGTTTGAGGATGATAGGCAGTGCTACGAATCAGACTAGTCCCCAAACCTTTATGCAAATGCTCCCAAAAGTGAGCAGTGAACTGTGACCCTCTGTCAGACACTATGGTCTTTGGTATGCCATGCAACCTCACAATCTCTGCAATATACTTCTCAGCATATTGAGGTGGTCTATATTCCGTTTTGACAGGCAAAAAGTGGGCTGTCTTAGTAAGACGATCCACAATTACCCAAATGGAATCGTGACCTTTTTGAGTAGTGGGTAAACCCGTGATAAAATCCATACTTATGTCATCCCACTTCCAACTTGGTACTGACAAAGGTTGTAACATTCCGGCAGGCTTCATATGAATTGCTTTTACTCTACAACACGTGTCACATCTGGCTACATACGCTGCAATTTCCTTCTTCATCTTGGTCCACCAAAAACGAGGTCTTAATTCTTGATACATTTTACTGCTGCCAGGATGAATAGACAACTTAGAGAGATGAGCTTCATCCATAATTTTATTCTTAAGCTCTCTATCCTTTGGAACAACAAGACGGTTGTCGAACCACAACACACCTTGCTCATCCACCCTGAAGTGTTTCGAGGGTTCTTCTTGAATCTTCTTTTTGATGTGGAATATCCCCTTGTCTGCTTTCTGACCTTCTATAATCTTACTCTCCAAGGAACAACTGACCTGAATACTTTGTAGCACGGCAGGGTGCATTAGATCGAAACCATCTTCAAGCAAGGGTTGCACATTCAGACAATGTGACTTTCTGCTTAAAGCATCAGCTACCACATTGGCTTTCCCAGGGTGATACTGTACATTCAAGTTGTAGTCTTTGATCAGCTCTAACCATCTCCGCTGTCTCATGTTCAATTCTGGTTGGGTGAAAATGTACTTGAGACTCTTATGATCGGTGAAAATGTTGCACACGTTACCCAGTAGATAGTGTCTCCAAATCTTTAAGGCATGCACTACAGCGGCAAGCTCAAGATCATGTGTCGGGTAATTGATTTCATGTTTTCTCAACTGCCGGGAGGCATAAGCAATTACTCTTCCTTCTTGCATCAGCACACATCCCAACCCTGTTTTTGACGCGTCACAGAACACATCAAAAGGTTTCTCGATGTCGGGTTGTGCAAGAACTGGAGCAGTGGTCAACAGTTTCCGCAAGGTATGGAAAGCTGTCTCACACTCCTCTGTCCACGCAAACTTGTGATCTTTCTGTAACAGACTTGTCATAGGCTTGGCAATCTTCGAGAAGTCTGGGATAAAGCGGCGATAGTAACCAGCTAAGCCTAGGAAACTCCTGACTTCTGACACTGTGGTTGGAGTCTTCCAATCCATAACCTCTTGCACCTTACTCGGATCTACAGAAACTCCATTCTCAGATAGAATATGACCGAGGAAAGGAACTTTCTTCAACCAAAATTCACATTTGCTGAACTTAGCATATAACTTATGATTTCTCAACCTGGTCAAGACAATTCTCAGATGCTCTTCATGCTCTTTCTCGTTTTCAGAGTATACTAGAATGTCATCAATGAAGACAACTACAAACTTGTCCAACTCTGGCATGAAAACCGTATTCATCAGATACATAAAATATGCAGGAGCATTTGTTAGTCCAAATGACATAACAAGATACTCGTACAACCCGTATCTGGTAGAAAAGGCGGTTTTCGGAACATCTTGAGGTCTAATCTTTATCTGATGATACCCTGACCTTAAGTCTATCTTGGAGAACACTCTGGCTTTAGCTAACTGATCAAACAGAACATCAATATGAGGCAAGGGATATTTATTCTTGATGGTTACAGCATTAAGAGGTCGGTAATCCACACACATCCTGAGAGTACCCTCTTTCTTTTTCTTTACAAACAAGGCAGGACATCCCCATTCAGACTTACTTGGGCGGATAAACCCCTTCTTTAATAACTCTTCCAACTGTTTCTTCAACTCAGCTAACTCATCTGGAGGCATCCGATAAGGTCTCCTTGAAATTGGAGCCGTCCCGGGGATCAACTCGATTCCGAACTCAACATCTCTATCTGGAGGAAGGCCAGGCAATTCGTCTGGGAACACATCCGGAAACTCACATACTACTGGGATCTGATGGATAGGAGTAACTTCCATGGCACAGGTCACACTCACAAGATCTGTTCTTTTAGGCAATGGTACCTGAAAAGTACCCTCTGCCTGGGGATCTTTAAGGGTAAGCATCCGACTGCTTGTATCTATGACTGCTTCCCAGTCTTTCATCCAGTTCATTCCTATTATTACATCCAAAACTAGTCCAGGCATAACTACCAGGTTCACTCTGAACTTCCGACTACCTAACTCAAGGGTTGCCCCTCTAACCATCTTATTGGTTAACACATCAGCTCCTGCTGAACTTATGCGATAACCATAACTCAATTCTGTGCATAGTTGTTCATGTTTCCGTGCAAATGCTTGACTCATAAAAGAATGCGAAGATCCAGAATCAAAAAGAACAACTGCAGGGTGATGGTTCACAAGAAACTTACCAGCAGTTACAGGCTCTCCCTCAGGAACTTCATCAATGGCGGTGTGGTGCACACGGGCATTGTAAGTCTGTTGCTTCTTTTTAGGCGGATAAGGGCAGAACTTGGAAAAGTGGCCTGGCTGACCACAGTTGTAGCAGGGCCCTTTCACTGTACCAGCAGACCCTATTGCTCCCTTGGAGTTGCTCTGTTCTGCAGCTGCGTTGGTCTTTGTTGGCGGCACTGCCATCTTGTACGGTTTCTGTGGCCCCTTGTAGTTCTGGGTTTTATGCTGCGGCGGCCTGAACCTCGCACCAGGTGCGGACGGACGATAAGATGAACGGTTGGCAGGGACAACTCTGGACTGGGATGGTCCTGACTCGAACACTCTCTTGCGGTTCTTGGATGCGGTGTAAGCATTATTGTTCTTCTCTTGCTTCAAGCAGTCACTGATAAAGTCGTTGAATCTGTTGCGGGTATTGGTACCCACATGCTTCATCATCTTCGGACTCAACCCTCTCTTGAAACTAGCAATCTTTTTTGCATCTGTGTCAACCATGTCTGGAGCATAGCGGCACAAATTATTAAAGGCATGCAGATACTGTGTCACTGTCTTGGTACCCTGATTCAAGGCTAAAAACTCTCCAAGCTTCATCTCAACCAACCCTGGGGGAATATAAACTCCCTTAAAAGCTTCAGTGAAATCCCTCCAAGAGATCTGGGCATTAGGAGGAAAAGTACTGCGGTGATGCTTCCACCACATTCCTGCTGGTCCTTGTAACTGATGTGCAGCATACTCTACTTTCAGA